>QRFB01007456.1:0-35161 GCA_008931105.1 Oenanthe javanica
CTTGAAACAATTTTTCAAGTTCCTCATATTTTCCATTAAGAGTATCAATTGCCTTATCAAACTTACCCTTAGAAATAGTATTCAGTATTCAGGGGCACATCAGGGGCAACAGAGATACAGTGAATGTCACTAGGCAAATTAGGCACACCAGGCATAGAGTTTTCAACATGTGTAGAGTAGCCATTCAATGGGATAGTCACTCTATTTGCCTTATCAGTGATTGTGGAAGCAACTTGGAAGTAGAGTACCCATTTATCTGTTTTGTTTTATATTTTATGGTCAAATTAATCAGATTTTGACTATTAATTAAAAATTATTAGTTTATAATTTTAAAAAATTAAAAATTGCATCTTAAAGTAAATTATATATACTTTTAAACAATATAATTTTTATAAATTTTTACAATTATATAGTATATGTAATTTTCAGTCAATTTGATTGTAAAAAGTCAAACAAGACAGATAATTTGGGACGGGGAATATAAGTTAATAAAATACTTCATCCATCTCATAATAAGTGTTTTTTTTATTTTTATGCGGTCAAATTGACCATAAATTAAAAATTATTCTTTTATATTTTTAAAAAACTAAAATATATATTTTAAATTTTATAAGATATATTTTTTAATAATATAATTTTTAATTTTTTCTTAGTTATATATTATGTGTAATATTTGATCAAAAATTGGTCAATTTTACTAACAAAAATCAAAACAGGACCATTATTTTGAGTTGAAGTGAGTAATATTTTGAGTTATTGAAAATACATATACAAAACTTATTTTAATGGCCTGAACTGAGCTTTTATTCAGACTACTAATTTGTATATTATTATGTTTGCTTTTTTTAACTAATTACTAATATTTTTGAAATTTATTAATAATATTATATAAATTTTCAGATTTTTATTATATATATCGGGGTTTTTAAAAAATCCGGATTAAACTTTTAAAAATCCGAATCTTAAATCAAAAAAATTATATTCTGGATAAAAATAGNATTTTTTAACTAATTACTAATATTTTTGAAATTTATTAATAATATTATATAAATTTTCAGATTTTTATTATATATATCGGGGTTTTCAAAAAATCCGGATTAAACTTTTAAAAATCCGAATCTTAAATCAAAAAAATTATATTCTGGATAAAAATAGGATTTTTCAGTTTTCAGCCAATTTTTCTTAATAATTTCTTAAGCAAAGAATGTATTGGAGGAACATTGAAGGTAGAACTATTCAAGATGCTTAACTGCACATTGATAACATGTGCTAGACATTCCTCAATGACCCCAGCCCTTGTTATTGTGCTCCCCAAAATACTCGGCACACTATTCACCTTAGTTTATGTGTTCTCATGCTTCTCAACTAGTTCCTTAAAGGAAATTTGAAGTTCTTGAAACAATTTTTCTAGTTCCTCATATTTTCCATTAAGAGTATCAATTGCCTTATCAAACTTGCCCCTAGAAATAGTATTCAGGGGCACATCAGGGGCAACAGAGATACAGTGAATGTCACTAGGCAAATTAGGCACACTAGGCATAGAGTTTTCAACATGTGTATAGTAGCCATTCAATGGGATAGTCACTCTATTTGCCTTATCAGTGATTGTGGAAGCAACTTGGAAGTAGGGCAGTTGGTTGAGGTTAAGTTTGAAGTATTCAAAAACTTTAGTCAACAATAGGCCATATGCATAAATTCCCTTTTGTGACAATGTACCATGTGAGAGAGAATCATGAATGGTAGGCTAAAAGTGATTTTATGACTAGCAAGCTTATACATAAGCTTAATTTCTTGAAAGGACATGAGTTTGTCACCACTTGTGTTTTGAAAGAGATTTGCTCTTAGGATTAAGGCCATGGTTTGAAAAGTGGGGGTAAAGTGTTCATATGAGATGCCTTTTTCAGTGAGCTCAAAGGACAATGGCAGTTCAATGCCACATAAGACAGAAAGGTAGAGTTTCATCTCCATTTTATTGAAGACAAAATCAGTGTTAATGTCAAAGTTTGTATGGTTCACGGTTTTAAAGTTTAGTTTCAAGGCATTGGCAAGCTCAATGTGGTCAAGAACAAAGTACTTCCCATTGACCACACTTTTCAGAAACATAACCTCCTGGACTCCTTGTTTGACTTCCAAATTACTATAAAACTCACTAACCATGTTGGCAAAAACTTTCCTATTAGGGTAATAGAGTACTGGCTCCCATTTGGCAACTGCAAACATGTTGTAAATCTCAGTTCTTTTATCTATGTGGATCAAGCAACCTGGATGCAGATTGCTTTTAGTGGATTTAGAGGGCAAAGACGGTGGGGATTTATCAAGATCTAAGAGTTTTCTTTCTTTCTTCCTATTTCCGCCTCTAGAGGAAGTGGGGACAGTGGTGTTTGACTCAATGTATTGGCCTAGACACAATGTAGTATTTATAAACTCATTCTCATTCTCTATTTGGAAATGATAACAAGAAATAAATAGTACCACATAAATTATATGCTAAAAGACAGAGGAAGTCATGTATNAGTTTGTATGGTTCACGGTTTTAAAGTTTAGTTTCAAGGCATTGGCAAGCTCAATGTGGTCAAGAACAAAGTACTTCCCATTGACCACACTTTTCAGAAACATAACCTCCTGGACTCCTTGTTTGACTTCCAAATNTATGGTTCACGGTTGTAAAGTTTAGTTTCAAGGCATTGGCAAGCTCAATGTGGTCAAGAACAAAGTACTTCCCATTGACCACACTTTTCAGAAACATAACCTCCTGGACTCCTTGTTTGACTTCCAAATTACTATAAAACTCACTAACCATGTTGGCAAAAACTTTCCTATTAGGGTAATAGAGTACTGGCTCCCATTTGGCAACTGCAAACATGTTGTAAATCTCAGTTCTTTTATCTATGTGGATCAAGCAACCTGGATGCAGATTGCTTTTAGTGGATTTAGAGGGCAAAGACGGTGGGGATTTATCAAGATCTAAGAGTTTTCTTTCTTTCTTCCTATTTCCGCCTCTAGAGGAACTGGGGACAGTGGTGTTTGACTCAATGTATTGGCCTAGACACAATGTAGTATTTATAAACTCATCCTCATTCTCTATTTGGAAATGATAACAAGAAATAAATAGTACCACATAAATTATATGCTAAAAGACAGAGGAAGTCATGTATAGGAAAACAAAGAGAAGAAGGTGCAAGAGATAAATGCATAAACACATTCTCTTTTAAACACAAAAATTTCTGCAAACAAGTACACAGGCAGATAACACACAGTGCAGGAACATGGTACAAACAGTGTGGGTGCAGTCCTAAAGGTACTATGAACAGTGCAGAGGTATTATAGATGTGCAAGTGCATTTAATGAAATGTACTCTCTCTTATCAACTAACACAGTCAAATAACATCTAAAGTTTCCAGTAAAATAGATAATACAATTAAATATTATCTAGGCATGTTATAGATCATACATATACACCTATCTATATTAATTTTCTATCTTAGATTTACAGGTATGTGTCATAGAGCAAGTACATGATCCTTACGGCTAAACATGATCTGTGTACCATTTAGGATTAACTAAGCATGGACCAATGAGAAAATATATTATGCATATTTCTTTTACAAAGAAAGTATACATAAATATATGTTGTAATAGTTAAAATTGTGCAGGCATGCTATAAATCAGACCAACAAAATTATTAAACACATTACAAGATGTCACACAAGTAATTTTTGTAGGCACATAATTTCATTTTATTAAACATTGTGCAGACACAAAATTATCAAGACAAATAATGACAAATAGGCATGTGACAGTTAGAGTTAATTACAAGACTAATTTTGTATCAACAAATATCATAAGTAATTTTAATTTTCCATGTAACTGCAACAGATTATGATCATAAATCTCAATTGTAATTAAATTAAAATTTTATTATTCTACTTCATTGACACATAAGGAGTAGGTAAAGATATCATGACTTATTTGACTCAATTACATTGTCAACCATATGCATCAAATTTTACCAAACACATCATGCAACAAACCACATTAGCCAATAGTCTAGTTAAGTCAAGTTGTTAGCATAATGACCTTTTCTAGACATTGGGTTAATCATAGTATGCATATAGCACTTTAAAAAATGACAAGCATGGATAAATAAAAGTAATTTTGTAGCCAAGATAATGTAACACATTATTTATCTATATGTATGTATTTATGAAGCACAAGATTAAGTATGTGCACTAAGACATGTAAACATAAGCATATACTTCAAATGTGCAGTTATGACACATAGCCAATATACATGTGCATATATTGCTATCTAACTAGATACAACAGACTTGCCTTTAGTAAAAATAAAAGTTTTACTAATTTAAAAATTTTCACAGTCATAACCACAAAATTGTGGCCTTACATCAAGCAAAATTATCAAGTGTCATTACTCTGTTCTTAATAACTCACAGACAATTCACCAAATATGTTCAATTGATCTCAAATATTTAATATCAAATTCAAACTGATCATATAAGCAAAAAATTGCTTCAAGTACTCATATTCTAACAGTTAAGAACTAGTCCAAATACTCACACAAATATCGAATCAATCCAGGACATCACACCAACACATAGCAGCAATCTCACAAGTCACACCAATTGGAGATTTATAGATTTCATACCTTGTCGTGGGGTCCATACACACGGTACTTACCTTACTTCAATTGTAGTGTTGCATCTAAATATATGAAGAAACTTTAATCATCCTCAAACACAGAGACTCGCTGGAATCATAGTTGACTCACTGAGTCATGAGATTGAATTATCGAGTTTCATTGAACCATCTTTGTGTCCATCTTCATTATCCTGTGTAAAACATAGAATCGTCGAGAGACACCGAGTTAAATCACTGAGTTGCTCAATTTGTCAAACCCTAACCGAGTCATGGACTGAGTTCAACTGATATCTTCATTCAGTAACACTAGCCAGTTATACTATCTCGTATACATAGAGATACATCACAAAATGGACTTTAGAATCAGTGTTTAAGAATCGAGCAGTGAAAGACAATGAGGTCGATTTGGGAATAAATAGATTGAACAATTCAGGACATAGATGGGTGCGATTTTTGTATGAATCGAGAGGAAATCAGGTGGAGAACATGATTTTGGACTAAGTTTGAGCGAAACATTGATCGAAATTGATGAATTAAATTCAGAGAAATTAGGGTTTGAATGAACATCGGCTTAGAGATAGAGTTGGGCTAGATTCGTATAAGCGTATGTAATTTTTGATTAAAAATAGTATATATATTTTTAACATATACGGCTGAGATCAAACCCCTAATTAGATCAAAGGCCAGGCCCTGATTAAATCTGATTAGAAACAATTAACATTGTATATATATAGCAAAATTAATTTATATTTTATATCTTTTATTACACTAAAAATGTAACTAAGTTATATAAAATAAAAAATTATCTCAAAATAATTTTATATTTTTAATCATAAATAATTGAAATTAATTTTATATAAAATATTATGATACAAGTTTTTTTTAAATTAATCATGCTTATTACATAATTAAATTAAAAAACTATTTGGTCCAAAAATATTTTCTAAAATTTAAAATAAATTTTAAGATAATATTTTCTAGGACAAGATTAATTAATGCTCATTGTTTTTCCGAGTTTTGAAATATTTGAACATATTCCAAGGCCATAAAACAATGATATTAATTAATAATATTTTATTGAGCTTAATTTCACAACAAAGCTTGAACAACTTATAATTAATTCTATTATCGACAAATCTGAATTCCTATAGAAATCCGATCGAGTAATAACCTTAATTACTAGCGGTGCAAAGTCCATTGAAAATTAATTCAACAAAATTAGAGACACTCATGTGTCTTAATTTGAGCACTCAAGCATACCTAACTCTAATCAGATTTTGGTAAATCTTTCCGAGCTCAAAGGTTTTGTAAAAATATTGGCGATATTATGTTCGGTATGTATATATACCATTTCAATATTGCCCTTTGAGACATGGTCTCGTAGAAAATGATGTCGTATATCAATATGTTTTGATAACGAGTGCAACACATAATTTTTACTTAAATTTATTACACTTATATTATCACATTGAATTGATACTACATCAAATTTTACCATATAATCAGCTAATGTCTGTTTCATCCAAATAATTTGGGCACAACATTTTGCAGCTGCTATATATTCAGCTTCACTAGTGGATATAGACACATAATTTTATTTCTTAGAAAACCAAGAAACTAGGCATCCACCAAGAAACTGTCACGTAACACTTGTGCTTTTTCTGTCAATTAAGTGTCCGGTGTAATCCGAATCAGAAAAGCACACTAAGTTAAATGGTTGTCCTTTCGAATACTATAGACTCATTTCAGTAGTTCCCTTAAGGTATATAAATATCCGTTTTACAATAGATACATGAGATTCCTTAGGGTTCACTTGAAAACGAGCACACTTACACACACTAAATTGTATGTCAGGCCTACTAACAGTGAGATAGAAAAGACTTCCGATCATTCCTCGATATTTCTTCGTATCCACAGAAATACCAATAGGATCTCCTGTCATTTTTAAGGCAGGTGACATAGGGTTACTAATTGTTTTAAAATTTTCAATATAAAATTTCTTAAGCATTTCTTTACAATATTTCGATTGTGAAATATGAATGCCCTCATCAGATTGCTTAATTTGCAATCCTAAGAAGAAATTTAATTTCCCCATCATGCTCATTTCAAATTCTTTACTCATAATATCTGAGAATTCTTTACATAGAGATTCCTTGGTAGAACCAAAGATAATATCATCTATATAAATTTAAACGAGTAAGATGTTATCACCTTCATACTTCATAAAGAGAGTGGTATCAACAACTCCTATTTTGCAACCATTTTCAATTAGAAATTTTCTTAACCACTCATACTAAGCTCTAGGAGATTGCTTTAGTCCGTATAAAGCCTTGTGCAATTTGTACACATACTCAGGATATAAGTGATCTTCAAATCATGGTGGTTATCTTACATATACTTCTTCTTCTAAGACACCATTAAGGAAAGAAGATTTAACATCCATTTGATAGACTTTGAAACCTTTATGATAAGCGTAGGCTAAAACCATTCAAATCGATTCAGTTCGAGCTACGGGAGCATAGGTTTCATCAAAATCTATTCCTTCCATTTGAGTATAGCCTTGAGCAACTAAATGTGCTTTATTTCTTATCACTATTTCACTTTCGTCTAATTTGTTATGAAAGTGGGTCTTTGTTATGTCTACTTTGGTTGTGAGAATTAGCTCTCAAACTTTATTATGAGTAAATAGGTTTAGCTCTTCTTGTATAACANACCCACTTTGTTCCAATAATGGAAGTATTAGGGGGTTGTGAGAATTAGCTCTCAAACTTTATTATGAGTAAATAGGTTTAGCTCTTCTTGTATAACAAAGATCCTATCCTCATCTAATAAAGTTTCCTTTGCGGTTTTGGGTTCTATTTGTGATAGAAAGGCCAAGTGACTCACAATGTTTTGAACTTGAGCACAAGTTTGAACGCCTTTAGTTAGATCCCCTAAGACACAATCAATAAGATGATCTTTAATCAACTGTATTTCAGTAGGCAATTTAAGTTCGTTATCAACTTTTTCAAGAGGATTCTTGGGAATTGCAAGTCCAAGATTCATGTCTCCAATTTGTCAAATAAAATTTTCAACATCAGTTAGAATTTGACCATTTGAATTTGGTTCCTCCACTATTAAATCTTTATACCTTGAGTTTGGTTTAGATTCATCGAATACTACATTCATTGATTCTTTCACAACCAAAGTATTAAGATTGAAAACTCGATAAGCTTTGCTATTACTAGAATATCCTAAAGAGACACCCTCACCAGATTTAGGGTCAAATTTCGTAGTATAATCCTTAGTATTCATAATATAACACTTACTTCCAAAAACTTTGAAATAGCTAAGCTTAGGAATTTTACCAAAATAAAGCTCATAAGGGGTCTTCATTTTGATAGGTCATAGTAATACTCTATTAAGAACATGGCATGCAGTAGACATAGCTTCGGCCCAAAAATATTTTGGTCGATGATATTCATTAAGCATAGTCGTTGCCATTTCTTGTAACATTCTGTTTTTCCTTTCAACTACCCAATTTGATTGAGGTGTATAAAGAGAAGAAAAGTTATGAGTAATATCATACGCTTCACAAAAATCAACAAATTTTCATTTTCAAACTCATTTCCATGATCCGTCCAGATATAGATAATTGAGTTATTATGTTGATTTTGTATGCGTTTACAAATAACCACAAAAGATTCAAATGCATCATTCTTTGACCTTAGGAACTCAGTCCATCTATAGCGAGAATAGTCATCAACTACCATGAGGGTGTACTGACTTCCTCCTAAGCTTTGTACGGGAACTGGTCCTATGAGATCCATATGTAATAGCTCAAATGGTCTAAAGGTAGACACCATGAATTTGGCTTTATGAGATACACGAATCTGTTGCTAATTTCACAAGCTTCACATATATGATCCTTTATGAAATTAAGTTTTGGTAATCCTCATACATGCTCTTTCGAACATATAGTTTTAATGAGTTTCATGTTTATGTGCCCCAACCTTCGGTGCCATAACCATGGATCATCATTAAAGGAAATCAAATATACATTCTCATATTTCATAGTGTCACACGTGTAAACATTTTTATCACGTGGACAAATTAAGGCTAGTTTTCTGTCTACATTATAAATAGAATAATGTGTCGAATGGAAAACTACTTTACAACCATTATCACATAGTTGACTTATTGAAAACAAGTTGTACTTTAGTCCCATGACTAATTATACATATGTAATTTTAAATCTTTCATTTCCAATATCCCCAATGGCAATGATGTTGCCTTTACTGCTATCTCCAAAGGTTACACTTTCGGCGGCTACCTTTCTAATGTTGTTCAATAATGACTTATTACCGGTCATATGACGTGAACATCCAATATCAAGAGATCACACATCTTTCTTAGCAGTAAGGCATACCTACNATATCAAGACATCACACATCTTTCTTAGCAGTAAGGCATACCTACACAAGAAATTAATTAAACCTTTTAGTACCCCGTTTACTTAGGGGTCCTTGGGGTAGTGCGTCATAAGGCATATATGTATTAGCATTAATAAATCTAGGCATGGGATACCCTTGCACATAATCATATATATTTCTAGATGCTTGATTCCTAGTAGAAATATGATAGGGATTTCTCCTAGGAGTGTATTGGTTATATCTATCATAATTATAGTTATTGCTAGGTGGGAAGATAGTAACATTCAAATTTTTAGGATAGGCATTTTTGTTATAATTCGAATTATTTAATCTAACATGAGCACTTGAAGTTCTAGGGTAATCATGATAACTCATATTAGCATGCTGACTCGATCTAGCATGATAACTCGTATTCTTAGGCATAGTAGCATTTATGTTATGAGTTTGATCATAATATTTAGTGTCATTAGCCATATAACCATTTTTAGGAACTCTATCCATTCTAGTTGAACTAGAGCTAGTGTTGGCATTATTTATGTTCCTTGGTTTGACAATTATTGGTTCTTGATGATACTGAGACTTCGGTTGTCTTTGAACATTCACTTTATAATCATTCTTCTTTTGAGATATGTTCTTTTCATCTCTTTGTCTAGAAGTTGATCCTTTAGGAACCCATTTGTACTTCCCCTTAAGTTCACCTTCTTTAGCCTTACAATATAGATGGATATGTCCACTTACATTACAATATGTACACTTTGGTGCAGGTGATTTAGGTGGATTATTAATCGGAGGATTAGGTTTTTGATCTTCCTTTTTAGAAGGACTCTTATATTCATAACCCAAGCCTTCATGATTAAATGATTCCCGAGAGATAAATATCATTCTTTCTAAAATTGCATTGCTCTTAGTGAATTGTTTAAAAATCAATTCGAGATTTTCTTTTTTCTTAAACNAAGAGATAAATATCATTCTTTGTAAAATTGCATTGCTCTTAGTGAATTGTTTAAAAATCAATTCGAGATTTTCTTTTTTCTTAAACAAGAAGTTAATCTTGTTAGTTAAGAATTTCTCTTTATCCATGACTTGAGCTAAGAGCTTTTGATTTTCATCTTTAATCTTTCGATTTTCCAACTTCATCGTTTCTAATTCCGAGACAAGTCTTTGACGACTCTCGAATTCGACTTTAATTTTGCCTTAAAGTTTGGCATGAACTCTGTCTTTATTCATTAATTGAAGGTGGCAATCAAAATCTAGCTCTTTTATGGCTTCATTAAGCTCTTCCTCTCTACCTCCTGTAAGAGATTTTTCGAGGTCATTTATACATTCGCAATGTGAAGAATTCTCTTGAATCAATGATTCATTTTGAATATTCAAATTTAAAAGCTCAACATGGAGCTCATGATTGCGTTCATTTAAATAGAGTTTATCATTCTCAATCTCTTCGGTTTGAAAAACCAGAGACACATTTTCGACTTCAAGAGTACGAATTTGGTCATCCTTTCTGTTCGCCTCGATTTTCAAGCTTTCATTTTGAGAGAGAACGTGAGTAACATATTCCATGTCTTTGACATGTACATCGGTCAAACTAGTGACCTTCTTTTGAAGTTCAAGTCGCATTTCCTCATATTTATCATTTTCAGATTTTGTCTTAACATAACTTCGATTCAACTCATCATAACCAATTTTTAAATTTTTAANTATTTCCTCATATTTATCATTTTCAGATTTTGTCTTAACATAACTTCGATTCAACTCATCATAACCAATTTTCAAATTTTTAACCAAGTTTCTAAGTTCATTAATATCCATATTATAGTTATAAATCTTAGATATTTTAACATTATTACTATAACATGATGGAATTGAAATTGATTTAGATGTTACCTTTTATAGAGAAATGGAGGTTTCCGTAGGAGTAGGTTCGTCTCCGATTGCTATTAAAGCAAGATTTACAATTTCCTCGTTCTACTCAGGGGCTTCCTCATCCTCGCTTTGATCCCNCCATATTATAGTTATAAATCTTAGATATTTTAACATTATTACTATATCATGATGGAATTGAAATTGATTTAGATGTTACCTTTTATAGAGAAATGGAGGTTTCCGTAGGAGTAGGTTCGTCTCCGATTGCCATTAAAGCAAGATTTACAATTTCCTCGTTCTACTCAGGGGCTTCCTCATCCTCGCTTTGATCCCATCCACTTTCAGCAACAAGGATTTATCCTTTAGACAAATTTGAGCTCGTGATTGCGTTCATTTAAATAGAGTTTATCATTCTCAATCTCTTCGGCTTGAAAAATCAGAGACACATTTTCGACTTCAAGAGTACGAATTTGGTCATCCTTTCCGTTCGTCTCGATTTTCAAGCTTTCATTTTGAGAGAGAATGTGAGTAACATATTCCATGTCTTTGACATGTACATCGGTCAAACTAGTGACCTCCTTTTGAAGTTCGAGACACATTTCCTCATATTTATCCTTTTCAGATTTTGTCTTAACATAACTTCGATTCAACTCATCATAACCAATTTTTAAATTTTTAACCAAGTTTTTAAGTTCATTAATATCCATATTATAGTTATCAATCTTAGATATTTTAACATCATTACTATCACATGATGAAATTGAAATTGATTTAGATGTTACCTCTTGTAGAGAAGTGGAGGCTTCCGTAGGAGTAGGTTCATCTCCGATTGCCATTAAACCAAGATTTACAATTTCCTCGTTCTGCTCAGGATCTTCCTCATCCTCGCTTTGATCCCATCCACTTTCAGCAACAAGGATTTGTCCTTTAGACAAATTTGGACATTTCCTTTCAAAATGACTCGGTTGTTTACATTCAAAACAAACAATCTCGGTCTCTTCGGGAACAACCTCTTTAGGCTTAGGTGCATAATTACTCATAAATTTCGAGTTATTGTAAGCATTGTTTACTTGTGGTTGTTGCACACCTTTGCCTTTAGAATAGCTCGTAGTAGGAAAGTTGCTCTTATAATTCGGCCTACCTTTAGAGTTAAAAACTCGTTGTTGGTTACCCGATTTAAGAAATCCCTTTCCGTATCATTGAGCTTTGCTTTGTAACACACGGCGGAGTTGTCTCGATAATAAAGCAATTTCATGCTCATCGAGATTTTCCAACTCTTCGTTCAAATCATCGTCGTTTTCATATTCATCGATAAGTATTTCCTTTAAGGCCATACACTTTCTCTTCTCTTCAACTTTAGGAAGAGGTTTATCCGGAACATTATCTTCTTCTTAAGCACGAAGGTTACCGAATAAACTATCGATAGTATATGCATTTAGATTATGCATTTCTTTTATGGTGATAACTTTAACTTTCCTACTCGGAGGTAAGGGTTTTAAGACCCTTCAATTTTTCTCATTAATAGAGTATACCTTTCCGAGTTGAGCAAGTTCATCGATAACATGAGTAAATCTTATTTATATATCGATGATGGTTTTATCCTCGAGTAGTTTAAAGTTCTCATATTCTTGGATCAGTGTTTCCATTCGAGAGTCTTTAATATCCATTGTTCCCTCTTAGGTGATAACCAATTTGTTCCACATATCTTGTCCAGACTTGTAGTTATTAACAAGTTTGCATTCTTTTTCTGCAATTGCACTAGTTAAGACCATTTCCGTCTTAGCGGCTATGTTCATTAACTCTTCCTCTTCACGGGTGTATTCACTGACTTTCTTTTCGATGACTATTTCGTCAACTACTTTTGTCGGAATTACAACACCATCTTCGATAGCCATCCACACTTTGACACCTTGGGATTTAGCATAAATTCTAAATCTTGTTTTCCAAGTAGCAAAGTTGGTGCCATCGAATAGAGGGGGTCTCGAACTCGAGAGACCTTCACCACAACCAATGGTACTCAAATACGCCATAAAGAATCTACTCTTTGTCGCGTTTGTAGGCACTTGAAAAGGCCACGGATCACAGTTAAGAGCATTGCTCTGATACCAACTGTTAGGCCCCAAATAATGGGCGGTATTAGCTAGAAGGGGGGGGGGGTTGGATAGCTCTATACCCTTTTTAAAATTTAGTGCTTGGCATTTTTAATTTTCTTTTCTCTTTTTAAAATCTTTACTAGTCAACTAGTAAATAAAATGCGGAAAGTAAAGAGAGAGAAAACAAACAGAGTATAACACAATATTTTTATCCTGGTTTGCGAAGGCGCAATCCCCTAACAGATCCGCTCACCCCTAGTCCAGTCCCCAAGTCCCTCCCTGAACTCGAGACTTTGCACTATAAAAATATGTACTCCTTCTAGTGAAAGAGAATCCTTTTACAACACTATGTATTTATCTTGGACCATAACTCCCCGTTAATCCCTCAAAATACAATAACAAACCTACTTGATTTATCTTGGAGCATAACTCCCCGTTACCTCCTCACAATCAAAGTAAAGCCCCTACAAGCTGGTCTTAGAGCGTAACTCTCTGTTACCTCTTCACAGGTAAGTAGTACCCCTACGAGCTGGTCTTAGATCGTAACTTCCCGTTACCTCTTCACAGGCAAGTAGTATCCCTTACGATCTTATCTTGGAGCGTAACTTCCCCTTTTCCTCCTCAAAGATACGTAAAAATCCCTGCGTAGACTATGTTCCTCTACAACAATATAGGTCTTGGATCTGGGTCTTAGGTCTTGGGTCTTTCCTTTTCTTCACCGTACAAAGACACCCAACTCCCCATCGGCGTGTCTAGGACTTGGGTCTTAGAACAATGATAATTTCACATCACTTTCACCTCACTAACAAGGTCTTGACAACAAGTACTACGACTTTTAATATCCATGTTTAAAGAATGAAGATTAGTCGGACTAGTATATTATTGTACTAGACCAAAGATACAAACAAATATATATAAGATAACTTAAACAACAATATATATAAATGTGAGTAGGGGCAAGTCACTTAGTGAAAGGACTAACTACTCGAAGGGGTAAGTCACTTATCAAAAAGGACGAACCACACGTTGTGCTAACGTATATGCAAGAAAATAAGAGTGTATGCTAAAGTAAAGTGTGGAAATTAAAAGCGTATGAATGCAAACACTTAAAGTAAATCTTTTTCTTTTTATTTTCTTCTTATTATTGTCCGATATATAAGGCCGAGGGTATATGAACTAAACTAATGGCCGAATATATTGACTTGATTTATATCAAGCTCGTTGATTCTTGTTGTTTATAAAAGACTTTATCCGAAGAACAAAAATGAAACTATAAGGCTCTTTACAAACTAACGAAGACAATCTAAAATTCTATGAGGAGAGTTCATTTATGTTTATATAGGACTTATACGAATTCTCGTAACTCGGAATCAAAGAATATATAACTTCTTAAACTCGAAAAGTAAAAGGCTCGTTTATGTCTTAATATACAACTTATATGATAAACCTTTTCACTTTGAATTCGAAGTTACATCAACTTCTAGATCTCTACGAGGAAGCCTTATTTATATCTATACTATGTATGAGACTTATACAAGTACATTCTAACTTAGAGTTCGAAGTCGGATAAACTCACTAATATTCTACGAGTATGATTCGGAATAAGAGCTCATTTCTTTCACTTTATAACTCAACAAGGAAACTCTTTGTTTATACCTTAATATATTGGCTTATACAAAGTTGTTTCGACTCAGAATAAAAAGAGAGACTAACCCATAAATATTCAACAAGTAATGCTTGTTTATATCTCTATAGAAGACTTATACAAATCACTTTTAACTCGGAATATAAGTTACTTATGAACTTTAAGTTTATATATACGAGAAAAGATAACAACAATTAAAGCTCGAGTATATATAAAACTGTAAAATAAGTGCAAGTATATATAAGCTAAAGATCTAACTAAGCAAGAACAATATATATATACTTATACACTAAAGCCGAATATATATATATATATATATATATATATATATATATATATATATATATTATGCAAGAAAAATAACCAACTTATGACTCTTGTGCTCTATAGTTAGAGACAAACTATTTCTTTCGAAATCAAGATATATGAGTTGGGTTCGTGAACGAGAGTTGGTGTGTACACAAAGATTAACCAAGAAAGCAAGATGTACACACTACTAAACTCGATCTAATTATATATATATCAAAAACAAGTAACTAACTTATAACCCTTGAGATCTAAAAAGAAATCAAGTAGGATCCAAGCCAAAACACACAAAAACTAGTTGCCAGAAAAAGTCACCGGAAAATGGTCGGAATCTTAACTTTTGGTACAACTATGGGGGAAACTAAACAAGTCTAGGGGCTGTTGGAATATGATATTTGGTTAGCCTAAACAAGATTGTATGGTGTGTGTATTATATGAGCAAGAAGGAGGGTGAAACAAGCTTTAAAAGAGATGAAACTAGAAAGAATCAAAGCTTGCTTGCTATAAATTTTGGAGGCTGATATTTTCTGGGATATTGGTGATATGAGGATTGAAATATTCAGCACTTTATTGGCTCAAAATGGCTTGAGAAAGAAGTGGGAGAAATGGTAGTATTTATAGGCAAATATTAGGATTTAGGTGGGGAAAAGGGGTGACAAGGCTACTACATGGACTAAAGAGAGTCACAACAATTCAAATTAAAGTTGCATCAGTTGAAAGAGGCCACATGAGTGCATGGAAAAACGTGCTAACATCATTCAGTTAATTAATAAAGCTAATAAACATGAAACCGAACGATATGTTAGAAATATGATGTTTTTCAAAATATGCTCTAAAAATTATTAAAATTTGGGAACCATCTGAGAATATTCCAAATAAGTCATGGTCAAAATCCTGCTCAATTTGGAGTTGACTTTCATTAACTTTTAATTGACCGAACATCATTACATTATGAAACAAATCCTAAAATTCTTTTTCAATATTCTAATGACATTTCCCAAGTTTCAAGTCATTCGGACATGTGTAACTATTTCTTTGAGAAAACGATCATTTCGTTGTCCCTAAAGATAGAAACAATAATCGATAGTCATTTATCGGAACTAGACGACGTTTAGACTAAAGTTTTGACTTGAAATATATTCAAACATAATATTCCTAAATAAATGATGACTATGAGGTTCATGGAATATTTTTGTTTGAATTAAAATGCAGTTTATCCATTTAAATAAGGCAGTTAGGTGCTTCCAAGAAAAATATATATTTTACATTTAGGCAGGATTTTGTTGAAGATAAATTAAAAAAATAAGTTTAGAAGATATATTCTCTTAAAAACCTTTGAAACCAACACTCTTTTGTTTTGATGTTACATTTTCTATTTCAAAAAAGAAGTGTTAAAAATACTGCATTTGTTCATTTTCAGTCTTTGACTTAAAATATAACATATATAAATTATATTTGATTTTGTCATTATTTTGATAAATCTTTTCTACTTATATGTTGAAAGAAAATCATTTAGGAAAGCAGTTTGACCAAGTTTGACTTTCTACTCGTGGACTGTCACTTTGAATAAGTCTAAGGGAGGTTTACTATATTCTTTAGTAATTTCCTATTTCTAATTTAATTTACACTTAATATTTAGACAAAATAATCCAAAATCTAATAAAAAGACTTTATTTCACAATCTTCCCCTTTTTGGTATTTTGTCAAAACTGTCTAGTGTAAAATTAAATTTGTGTGTAACAGCCTAAACTTCCCCTACGTGTATGCAGCTATTTAATTCATGCATTTTTAGATTTTAAAATCTAATTTACACTTCCCCTACAGAATTAAAAATCTTTTTGATTTTTAAGTTCATAGCATACACATATATGCAATATATATATATATAATTTGCAATTTATTCAAGTTATAAAGGTAAGAAATTTATACCATATAATAAGTATAGTTATACTTATTAATTTTGCTTCCTTCCATTTGACAGGTATTTGAACTTATCAATTTCCTTTTCTTAACCTTTATTCCATTTCAAATAATTTTTATTTTATGTAAATTTTCCCTCTTTTTATCTTTTCACTATCTTTTACATTCTCTCCCTCATTATACTCTATTCTCTTTTTATCACTATCTTCCACATTTATATTTTTAATTTTACACTCCCTTCCCCTTTTTGATAATAATACCAAATAAAATTTGCAGGTAATAATAGAGTATGAGTGTAGAAAATCTTCCCTTTTTGCTTTCAAAATTATATATATAATATATAATTTGAAAATATTCATTGACATCCTCTGTTTGAAGATGTTATTTCCCAGAATAATGCCAATATTTGTATAACGGGGGTTGAATACAAATATTAATTTTTTTTGTTTATTTTAATATTTGTTACTGATGTTTGAGAATTAGAGAGAATATGTTTGAACAAATTAAAAGCAGAAAAATAAACTTAACAAAGAGATTTAAAATTATTGATGGATTTGTTTTTCCATTAGTGTATATTTTTGCTCAATGCTCCTAAGTTAAAAGAAACCTAGCTTCATATCTGTTGATGCTCTTCAATACTTGACTTGGTTTCTTCGATTGATCTCCTATCCATCGATGTTTCAATATCAACTGATCATCCTTCACTTGTATAATTTCCTGTCTTCAAATAATTACAATTTTGATAGTCTAAGTTACACATCAGTTGATGATCTATATCAATCGACTCTAACATCAATTGATGAGAATAATATCAATTGATTTACACATTATCGATTGAAATAGACTAAGTACACCTATACTACGATCCAAATTATTAGTTGATTCATATAAACACTTCAATTGATAAATGGTTTCCTGATCAATTGATATTTATAACTTTCATATCAATTGATCAGTTACGTCAACTAAAATNGGTGCCATCGAATAGAGGGGGTCTCGAACTAGAGAGACCTTCACCACAACCAATGGTACTCAAATACGCCATAAAAGATCTACTCTTTGTCGCGTTTGTAGGCACTTGAAAAGGCCACGGATCACAGTTAAGAGCATTGCTCTGATACCAACTGTTAGGCCCCAAATAATGGGCGGTATTAGCTAGAAGGGGGGGGGGGTTGGATAGCTCTATACCCTTTTTAAAATTTAGTGCTTGGCATTTTTAATTTTCTTTTCTCTTTTTAAAATCTTTACTAGTCAACTAGTAAATAAAATGCGGAAAGTAAAGAGAGAGAAAACAAACAGAGTATAACACAATATTTTTATCCTGGTTTGCGATGGCGCAATCCCCTAACAGATCCGCTCACCCCTAGTCCAGTCCCCAAGTCCCTCCCTGAACTCGAGACTTTGCACTATAAAAATATGTACTCCTTCTAGTGAAAGAGAATCCTTTTACAACACTATGTATTTATCTTGGACCATAACTCCCCGTTAATCCCTCAAAATACAATAACAAACCTACTTGATTTATCTTGGAGCATAACTCCCCGTTACCTCCTCACAATCAAAGTAAAGCCCCTACAAGCTGGTCTTAGAGCGTAACTCTCTGTTACCTCTTCACAGGTAAGTAGTACCCCTACGAGCTGGTCTTAGATCGTAACTTCCCGTTACCTCTTCACAGGCAAGTAGTATCCCTTACGATCTTATCTTGGAGCGTAACTTCCCCTTTTCCTCCTCAAAGATACGTAAAAATCCCTGCGTAGACTATGTTCCTCTACAACAATATAGGTCTTGGATCTGGGTCTTAGGTCTTGGGTCTTTCCTTTTCTTCACCGTACAAAGACACCCAACTCCCCATCGGCGTGTCTAGGACTTGGGTNCGTACAAAGACAACCAACTCCCCATCGGCGTGTCTAGGACTTGGGTCTTAGAACAATGATAATTTCACATCACTTTCNTTCACCGTACAAAGACACCCAACTCCCCATCGGCGTGTCTAGGACTTGGGTCTTAGAACAATGATAATTTCACATCACTTTCACCTCACTAACAAGGTCNGTAAAGAGAGAGAAAACAAACAGAGTATAACACAATATTTTTATCCTGGTTTGCGATGGCGCAATCCCCTAACAGATCCGCTCACCCCTAGTCCAGTCCCCAAGTCCCTCCCTGAACTCGAGACTTTGCACTATAAAAATATGTACTCCTTCTAGTGAAAGAGAATCCTTTTACAACACTATGTATTTATCTTGGACCATAACTCCCCGTTAATCCCTCAAAATACAATAACAAACCTACTTGATTTATCTTGGAGCATAACTCCCCGTTACCTCCTCACAATCAAAGTAAAGCCCCTACAAGCTGGTCTTAGAGCGTAACTCTCTGTTACCTCTTCACAGGTAAGTAGTACCCCTACGAGCTGGTCTTAGATCGTAACTTCCCGTTACCTCTTCACAGGCAAGTAGTATCCCTTACGATCTTATCTTGGAGCGTAACTTCCCCTTTTCCTCCTCAAAGATACGTAAAAATCCCTGCGTAGACTATGTTCCTCTACAACAATGTAGGTCTTGGATCTGGGTCTTAGGTCTTGGGTCTTTCCTTTTCTTCACCGTACAAAGACAACCAACTCCCCATCGGCGTGTCTAGGACTTGGGTCTTAGAACAATGATAATTTCACATCACTTTCACCTCACTAACAAGGTCTTGACAACAAGTACTACGACTTTTAATATCCATGTTTAAAGAATGAAGATTAGTCGGACTAGTATATTATTGTACTAGACCAAAGATACAAACAAATATATATAAGATAACTTAAACAACAATATATATAAATGTGAGTAGGGGCAAGTCACTTAGTGAAAGGACTAACTACTCGAAGGGGTAAGTCACTTATCAAAAAGGACGAACCACACGTTGTGCTAACGTATATGCAAGAAAATAAGAGTGTATGCTAAAGTAAAGTGTGGAAATTAAAAGCGTATGAATGCAAACACTTAAAGTAAATCTTTTTCTTTTTATTTTCTTCTTATTATTGTCCGATATATAAGGCCGAGGGTATATGAACTAAACTAATGGCCGAATATATTGACTTGATTTATATCAAGCTCGTTGAGTCTTGTTGTTTATAAAAGCCTTGATCCGAAGAACAAAAATGAAACTATAAGGCTCTTNTTCTTGTTGTTTATAAAAGACTTTATCCGAAGAACAAAAATGAAACTATAAGGCTCTTTACAAACTAACGAAGACAATCTAAAATTCTATGAGGAGAGTTCATTTATGTTTATATAGGACTTATACGAATTCTCGTAACTCGGAATCAAAGAATATATAACTTCTTAAACTCGAAAAGTAAAAGGCTCGTTTATGTCTTAATATACAACTTATATGATAAACCTTTTCACTTTGAATTCGAAGTTACATCAACTTCTAGATCTCTACGAGGAAGCCTTATTTATATCTATACTATGTATGAGACTTATACAAGTACATTCTAACTTAGAGTTCGAAGTCGGATAAACTCACTAATATTCTACGAGTATGATTCGGAATAAGAGCTCATTTCTTTCACTTTATAACTCAACAAGGAAACTCTTTGTTTATACCTTAATATATTGGCTTATACAAAGTTGTTTCGACTCAGAATAAAAAGAGAGACTAACCCATAAATATTCAACAAGTAATGCTTGTTTATATCTCTATAGAAGACTTATACAAATCACTTTTAACTCGGAATATAAGTTACTTATGAACTTTAAGTTTATATATACGAGAAAAGATAACAACAATTAAAGCTCGAGTATATATAAAACTGTAAAATAAGTGCAAGTATATATAAGCTAAAGATCTAACTAAGCAAGAACAATATATATATACTTATACACTAAAGCCGAATATATATATATATATATATATATATATATGCAAGAAAAGTAACCAACTTATGACTCTTGTGCTCTATAGAGAGAGACAAACTATTTCTTTCGAAATCAAGAGATACGAGTTGGGTTCGTGAACGAGAGTTGGTGTGTACACAAAGATTAACCAAGAAAGCAAGATGTACACACTACTAAACTCGATCTAATTATATATATATCAAAAACAAGTAACTAACTTATAACCCTTGAGATCTAAAAAGAAATCAAGTAGGATCCAAGCCAAAACACACAAAAACTAGTTGCCAGAAAAAGTCACCGGAAAATGGTCGGAATCTTAACTTTTGGTACAACTATGGGGGAAACTAAACAAGTCTAGGGGCTGTTGGAATATGATATTTGGTTAGCCTAAACAAGATTGTATGGTGTGTGTATTATATGAGCAAGAAGGAGGGTGAAACAAGCTTTAAAAGAGATGAAACTAGAAAGAATCAAAGCTTGCTTGCTATAAATTTTGGAGGCTGATATTTTCTGGGATATTGGTGATATGAGGATTGAAATATTCAGCACTTTATTGGCTCAAAATGGCTTGAGAAAGAAGTGGGAGAAATGGTAGTATTTATAGGCAAATATTAGGATTTAGGTGGGGAAAAGGGGTGACAAGGCTACTACATGGACTAAAGAGAGTCACAACAATTCAAATTAAAGTTGCATCAGTTGAAAGAGGCCACATGAGTGCATGGAAAAACGTGCTAACATCATTCAGTTAATTAATAAAGCTAATAAACATGAAACCGAACGATATGTTAGAAATATGATGTTTTTCAAAATATGCTCTAAAAATTATTAAAATTTGGGAACCATCTGAGAATATTCCAAATAAGTCATGGTCAAAATCCTGCTCAATTTGGAGTTGACTTTCATTAACTTTTAATTGACCGAACATCATTACATTATGAAACAAATCCTAAAATTCTTTTTCAATATTCTAATGACATTTCCCAAGTTTCAAGTCATTCGGACATGTGTAACTATTTCTTTGAGAAAACGATCATTTCGTTGTCCCTAAAGATAGAAACAATAATCGATAGTCATTTATCGGAACTAGACGACGTTTAGACTAAAGTTTTGACTTGAAATATATTCAAACATAATATTCCTAAATAAATGATGACTATGAGGTTCATGGAATATTTTTGTTTGAATTAAAATGCAGTTTATCCATTTAAATAAGGCAGTTAGGTGCTTCCAAGAAAAATATATATTTTACATTTAGGCAGGATTTTGTTGAAGATAAATTAAAAAAATAAGTTTAGAAGATATATTCTCTTAAAAACCTTTGAAACCAACACTCTTTTGTTTTGATGTNCTATGAGGTTCATGGAATATTTTTGTTTGAATTAAAATGCAGTTTATCCATTTAAATAAGGCAGTTAGGTGCTTCCAAGAAATATATATATTTTACATTTAGGCAGGATTTTGTTGAAGATAAATTAAAAAAATAAGTTTAGAAGATATATTCTCTTAAAAACCTTTGAAACCAACACTCTTTTGTTTTGATGTTACATTTTCTATTTCAAAAAAGAAGTGTTAAAAATACTGCATTTGTTCATTTTCAGTCTTTGACTTAAAATATAACATATATAAATTATATTTGATTTTGTCATTATTTTGATAAATCTTTTCTACTTATATGTTGAAAGAAAATCATTTAGGAAAGCAGTTTGACCAAGTTTGACTTTCTACTCGTGGACTGTCACTTTGAATAAGTCTAAGGGAGGTTTACTATATTCTTTAGTAATTTCCTATTTCTAATTTAATTTACACTTAATATTTAGACAAAATAATCCAAAATCTAATAAAAAGACTTTATTTCACAATCTTCCCCTTTTTGGTATTTTGTCAAAACTGTCTAGTGTAAAATTAAATTTGTGTGTAACAGCCTAAACTTCCCCTACGTGTATGCAGCTATTTAATTCATGCATTTTTAGATTTTAAAATCTAATTTACACTTCCCCTACAGAATTAAAAATCTTTTTGATTTTTAAGTTCATAGCATACACATATATGCAATATATATATAAAATTTGCAATTTATTCAAGTTATAAAGGTAAGAAATTTATACCATATAATAAGTATAGTTATACTTATTAATTTTGCTTCCTTCCATTTGACAGGTATTTGAACTTATCAATTTCCTTTTCTTAACCTTTATTCCATTTCAAATAATTTTTATTTTATGTAAATTTTCCCTCTTTTTATCTTTTCACTATCTTTTACATTCTCTCCCTCATTATACTCTATTCTCTTTTTATCACTATCTTCCACATTTATATTTTTAATTTTACACTCCCTTCCCCTTTTTGATAATAATACCAAATAAAATTTGCAGGTAATAATAGAGTATGAGTGTAGAAAATCTTCCCTTTTTGCTTTCAAAATTATATATATAATATATAATTTGAAAATATTCATTGACATCCCCTGTTTGAAGATGTTATTTCCCATAATAATGCCAATATTTGTATAACGGGGGTTGAATACAAATATTAATTTTTTTTGTTTATTTTAATATTTGTTACTGATGTTTGAGAATTAGAGAGAATATGTTTGAACAAATTAANACATCCTCTGTTTGAAGATGTTATTTCCCAGAATAATGCCAATATTTGTATAACGGGGGTTGAATACAAATATTAATTTTTTTTGTTTATTTTAATATTTGTTACTGATGTTTGAGAATTAGAGAGAATATGTTTGAACAAATTAAAAGCAGAAAAATAAACTTAACAAAGAGATTTAAAATTATTGATGGATTTGTTTTTCCATTAGTGTATATTTTTGCTCAATGCTCCTAAGTTAAAAGAAACCTAGCTTCATATCTGTTGATGCTCTTCAATACTTGACTTGGTTTCTTCGATTGATCTCCTATCCATCGATGTTTCAATATCAACTGATCATCCTTCACTTGTATAATTTCCTGTCTTCAAATAATTACAATTTTGATAGTCTAAGTTACACATCAGTTGATGATCTATATCAATCGACTCTAACATCAATTGATGAGAATAATATCAATTGATTTACACATTATCGATTGAAATAGACTAAGTACACCTATACTACGATCCAAATTATTAGTTGATTCATATAAACACTTCAATTGATAAATGGTTTCCTGATCAATTGATATTTATAACTTTCATATCAATTGATCAGTTACATCAAATAAAATTTCTATGATTCTAAGATTAATGTTATTATCAAATTATATGTAGATTCCTAACAATCTCCCCCTATTTGTGTCTGTGACATGAACATGCATAAATCTATTTGATGATAACAAAACCCCTAATTATTTTCATTCAGATAGAATCAAAAAATTTAAATAGCACTTTGAATTTTGAAAGTACCAGTTTGAAAGATAACTTTTGCAAGCTGCTTCAATGATTTCACCATCTTCATAATCCAATTATTTTTTCTTCCTCCTCTTCTCAACATTTTCCTTTAATTCTCTCATGAAAGAACTCCTCAAAATTGCTTCATCTCTTTCAGTCTCTCCAAGTTGCCTCATAAGACAGTGAATTTCTTCATCTGTGATTTTGTCCAGATATTTGCAGATTCAAAGAACTTTGTGTTGCCCTCCACATCTGTAAAAATCATTGCATACTTTGGCTCCAACACCANGTCTCATGAAAGAACTCCTCAAAGAACTTTGTGTTGCCCTCCACATCTGTAAAAATCATTGCATACTTTGGCTCCAACACCACCTTTTTGACTTGAGACTTCCATAGCTTAAAGGGTGAATCAGGTTTAGCTTCTGCTTTTGATCTCCTTAGCTTTGAGATTTGTTGTTGAATTTCCTGAGCAATTATTGTGTTGAGTTTGTACTTTCTGTTGAGTAAATGAATAATGGCCTTCAGAACATTGTAGCTTTTCTTCATTATCACCTTTAATGAATAAGTGATTTTTACTCCATTTTCATACTCCAACCTCATTGATTCTTCTTGGTTAGTGGTTTCAGGGTGAGTCCTTACTCCTATCAACCCTTTCTCACTTATCACTGGTATTCCTTTTAAATCATAGCCTTCAATTGTTATCTCCTCATTGATTTCTTTTTGTTTGACCTTGAGGTTTTCCTGAACCACCTTTTCCTGAGTAGAACTTGTCCTTTTCTTAGCCATAGCTATTTTCCACTTTTTCCTCAGTGGTTGTTCCATTAATTGATCTTCCAAATTCCATTCCATTTCCATTTGCCTTGCAATTTCTTCATTCTCCTTTTCTCTTCTTGCAACGTTTGAAAGTCCTGAAAAATGGCTCCTNACGTCTGAAAGTCCTGAAAAATGGCTCCTTGAAGAAGCTTCTGGCCAATTGGCTCTTTCCTTCTCTTTTCTTATTCAATCATTATGGATTTACCCTTTTTCTTCTCTTCAAGGGTTTCAAGATCAATTGTTAGAAAGGCTTCTGCATTTGAATTGCTTTCTTTGGCAGCCTTCTTTACATTTTCATTTATTTTTCTTGTTTCAGCAATGAACTCATCCAAGTTTCCTCTTTCTGCTGCCTCTATCACCAACTCAGTGCTCTTCCTTAAGTCTTCAATTCTTTTCCTTTCCCTCTAAATCATTGACTAAGTTTCTCTTTCCCTAGAAATCCTTCTAGCTTCTAGATCATCTTCAAACTTCTTGTATTCTTTCTTTTTCTATTCTAAGTCATCTTTGGGTGACTTAGATGTCCTTGAAGATTGATTATCCTTATTGCTTCCATATTTAGTAGTCATTTTTGCTGCAGAACCACCAATGCCACTGGATTTATCCATACCAGAACCACCACCACTGCTACTGCTTTTGCCATCACCATTACCATCATCCTTCTTCTTTGTATTCTCTCCCTTTTTGTTATCATCAATTGGTGGATGTGGTGACATTCTGTCAAGAAACTTTTGAAGTATGGAAGCATGTAAACTCTAGCCTTTAATAATATCATCCATCTTATTTTCTAGAGACCCCACTCTTGTTTTTAAAGCTGTAAAATTCTTAGATTCCTTGAAAAGATTGTCCTTGATTTGACCCATAGTGTTAATTGGTAGCTCCTCATCCAACCTTCTCTCCAATGCATCCTTGTTAGAATTGATAAAATCCTTGATAATCTCCAATTCTCTCTTCACTCCTGTCACTGTGATCTTTTGAATTTTCAGTGATTTCCTCATATAGTGAGCAATTTTCCTTTGATTGGGATCTTCAATATTGAGAAAGAATCTCATTTTTAGTAGTTTCTAAGGAACTATCAATAGTGCTCATCTATGGCACCTCATCAGAATCATCTTCTAACTCTTCAGGTGCCATATAACTTGTATCTGTTATATTGGCAATGCTCTCCTTCAGATTCCTGATCCTTTATTCTGTATGCTCAATTGCCAAAAGTTGTTCTACATCCCTGTTACTTGAAGCAGCTAACCCTTGATATTGTGGATAAGGATGAACAAAATTATGTGGATCCAATTCAGCAGCATCAACTTCATCTTCAATCTCCTTATTAATTCCACTTCCACTAGCTTCTGTATTTGATACTCCCCATATATCCTTGACTCTTTCCTCCTTTGCCATCAACTCATTTTCCAACTCCTGTGCAAATAACAGAATAGTTTTATCTCTCTCACTCATCTCTCTATTTTGCATCAGGATCTCATCCTGGAATCTCAACTCTCCCTCACTCATATCTTGTGCACCTTCTAAGGTGGGGCTCTCATGTATTTCACTCACATTCCTAGAAGAAATAGGAATGTCTACACTCACTCTCTCTCCTTTTACCAGGCTACAATCCTGCCTCTCACTCAACTCACTNAGATCTCATCTTGGAATCTCAACTCTCCCTCACTCATATCTTGTGCACCTTCTAAGGTGGGGCCCTCATGTATTTCACTCACATTCCTAGAAGAAATAAGAATGTCTACACTCACTCTCTCTCCTTTTACCAGGCTACAATCCTGCCTCTCACTCAACTCACTCATTTCTAAGAGTGTTTGTGCAACATCAATTGATTGAGCATCAATTGATGTATAGATATTATCAGTCGAAATGTTGGGGATATCCATCGATTGATGTATACCCATCAATTGATCTTGAGTATCGATCGATGGCTTATCAGTCGATGGCTGAATATCAATTGATGAAGGAACATCAATTGATGGAACAGAAACATTTGAGGTAATGATTTGAGAAGAGATATTTGTAATCTCATGAGATATGGAATACTGAATTTCCTAGGAAGAAAATTCAAGAGAGAGTGTTGGCTTCTCATTGAATAATAAAGAAGGAGAATATGAATATGTCTGATTATCTATCAGAACATTTTTTGAAGAAATTTGGTGCGATGGGGAAGGAAGAATAGAAGGGATTGGAATTGAGAGAGAATGGGGCTGCATCTCATCATTTATATGAGATGCATCAAACTGACTTTAAGAAGGCTCCACCACATTTTCCTATGATTTTGTAGTGTGTGGTTCCCCATATACAAAGGTGACTTTCTTTTCTCTCCTTCCATAGGTTTTGGTAAATTTGGATGGTGTGTCCCCAAATTGGTTTTGTTCCCCTGGTTGTGGGCTATTTTCAATATTGTCATCCTTTTGAGAGGATGCCAATAGAGATGTGGTATTTTCCATATTAACATCCACAGTCTTTTGAGAGACTAAGAAGTGGCTTGGCTTAGGTTGCATACCCTCACTCTCCTTATTCTTCTAGGTTCTTTGATGTTCCCCAGGTCCCTCACCACCTACATCGTCCTCTAATATATCTACCACAATAGGTGTTTTCCTTTTCTTTGATTTTATAATAACAGATTTTTGGGAACCTTTTGAGGTTGGCTTTCTAGACTTGGATTTTGAAATTGGATGTGTGGCTTGGGTAGGAGGGTTGGGGTCATTGCTAATACCCTCCAGAGCCATAGAAGGCAAAGAAGATTGGGGATTGGAAGAAGTTAGGATTGAGATAAATACCTGAACAAAAGGTGGAAAAATCAATTCCACATTACTGTGAAGATTGATTCTTACCAAGTCTTTGAAGACCCTTTTGTTTTGAACCCAACAATCCAAGGTTTCTGTACTTCTGTCAATCTCAATATCCTTGACAAAATGGTTAATAATAATCATGATAAATCTAGCATAATAAATATGATTAGATCTATTAATCTTTTTTCCCAATTTAGTAGATATTTCATTGAGTAACAGGCTTCCTAAATTATGATATCTATCATATAAAATTTTATAACCTACTTGTTGCATACTTGTTGTTATTTCATCAAAATTACTAACTTTACTAGAAAAACACTTTATTATAGCATCAAAGAAATATGACCATTCGGTTCTTAGATTCTTTCTAACAATACTACCTAAACTAGCATCAGGAGCAGTGTAATTGATTTCTCTAAGCATGCTTCTTATATCTGTGTCAGTGGGTGCATTTTCTATATTATTTTCAGGAACGTTTAAACACTCACCCAAGACCACAGTGGTTAGAATATACCTTTGTCCTTTGCAATCAAAGGAGATTGAAGAAAAATCATTTGTTACCTCTGCTATTTTTCAGAACTCTTCAACTTGATTGCACACTATTTTAGGTGCTTACGAGAGGGCCTTTGAGATCCTTGAACTCTTTAGGAATTCTATTAGACGATGAAATTTTGTTGGGGCTTCCTCCACCATAGTGCAGGCAACGAAGTTGTTGAGCTCATAGTAGAATCCTGACTATAAGACTTTCTTTGATGATGTCATAATTGTGTTTAAAGATATAGATATGAATTAACTGGCAAACTTGTTAGTATTAAAGCAGAAACAATAACAAAATAGTAAGTAGATTAGGATTCTTAGCAAGAGATAGATAAAGAATGAGTTCGAAGATTGAGATAGAGAAAGAGATAGAGAAATCGTTAGTAAAATTGCAAGTAAGAATTAAAAGATGTTTTAATCTCACTATTTATATTTACTGAGTTCCTAATCAATTTCTTACTCAAAATAGAACTTCATTGACCGTTGGAAGAAAAATGAAAAGCAGAAATTACCAATTTTGGCAATCGACTGTTATACATACAGGAATGTATGTATTAATCAATTGATAAAATAAGTAATCAACGGCTAGATTTTGTACAAGACGATTGATGACATGGACCCCTTTAAATTCCAGGTCATCGATTGGTAATTAACTTATCCATCGACAGGTACTCTTATCCATCGACAAATAAATAGATCATCAATTGATATATTTATCTGTCGATAGCTAAAGATATCCATCGATAAGTAAATATATCATTAATTGATATATTTATCTGTCGATAGCTACAACTATCCATCGATAAGTAAATATATCATCAATTAATATATTTATCTGTCGATAGCTACAACTATCCATCGATAAATAAATATATCATCAATTGATGAGTAAAATGTTTATCAAATGATTATGGAAGAATTAATAGATTAACATAGTCAATGACTAAAATTAATATAAATACATAACTTGTCAGACATTTAATGGATTAAATATAATTAAGCATACATAAATCACAGACCAATCTACTGAAAATAGATTCATCTGATAGTTTGGTAAAAATGTCTGCAAATTGTCTTTCACTAGGAACAAAATGTAATTCAACTGTACCATTCATTACATGTTCTCTAATGAAGTGATACATTATGTCAATGTGCTTGATTCTGGAATGTTGCATAGGATTTTCTGTTATTGCAATGGCACTTGTTCTGTCACAGAAAATAGGAATTTTGTTCATGTTGAACCCATAGTCAAATAGTTGGTTCTTCATCCATAAAATTTGTGCACAACAACTTCCAGCTGTAATGTATTCAGCTTTTGCAGTGGATGTAGACACTAAATTTTGTTTCTTGCTAAACCATAATATAAGCTTATTCCCTAGAAATTGACAAGTGCCTGTAGTACTTTTTCTGTCAATTCTGCAACATGCATAGTCTGCATCTGAATAACCAATTAGATCAAATCCAGAATCTCTAGGGTACCAAATTCCAAGATTTGGAGTTCCTTTGAGATATCTGAATATTCTTTTTATTGCAATCAAATGAGATTCTCTAGGATCAGCCTAAAACCTAGCACAAAGACATGTAGAAAACATTATGTCTAGCCTAATTGCAGTTAAATAAAGTAATGAGTCAACCATGTCTCTATAACTTGAAATGTCCACTTTAGATTCCTTAGTATTCATTTCAAGTTTTGTTGCAGTGGGCATGGGAGTTTTTGCAGAAGAACATTCATTTAAATCAAATATCTTTAATAAATATGAAATATATTTGGTTTGATCTATGAAAATACAATCTTTGACTTGTTTGACTTGCAAACCAAGAAAATAGGTAAGTTATCCCATCATGCTCATTTCATATTTACTTTGCATCAACTTATCAAACTTTTGACAAAGTTTCTCATTAGTTGAGCAAAAAATAATGTCATCTACATAGATTTGAACAAGAATCATAGATCCACTAACATTTCTATGAAAGAGAGTTTTATCAACAATACCTCTTGTGAAGTGATTCTCAAACAAGAATTTAAATAATGTGTCATACCAGGCTCTAGGTGTAACGACTGTGTTAATTATATAATAAAATAATGTGAAATATGTTATTTATTACTCTAATATGTATTATATGCTATGTGATCCTATTATGTACTCATTTGACTGATACATTGACTTATATGTGCTTATGTGTACTGTTTAAGTGAATTATGGCTTTTAAATGTATAATTGATGCATTGCTGGATTTTTATAAACTTATTGGTGTGTCCAATAATTATGAAATTTTATATGTAGCTTCTATGTGATTTTAGAGACTTTCTAAAAATAGTTGTGTCATTAAATTCAGTCCCAATATGTTTATATAATTTTCTCAGTCTTGTATTATCCTGAAAATGTTTATCTTCTAAATTCCATATTTAATTATTGGAATGTCCAAAAATCATGAAATCTTTTCCAAAATGTTCTTTATATATTCTGAGACTTTTGAAAAATAAAAGTTTATTTTATTTGAGCCCAAAAATATTTTTAAAGATTTTTCTACTCTTATTTCCTATTTCTGCACTAAAACTTCAAAGATTTTTAATTAAATATTTACTCATCAGAAAAATATTTCAAAAATATGGGTGAGCTTCTAAATTTATGTTCTTTATTTGAAAAATATAAAACTTATTTTTGTACCCTGTTTCTCTCAAAATTCGATTTATAATTGTTTTAAATTAGAAAAAGCAGCAATGTGAAATTACTTGTTTGCCCTTGGCTTTATAACATCAGCATCGCCTCTTCTCTTCCTCATTTGCTCTGTATCGTCGCTTGTAGGTCAGCTGTTCTTCTCTCCTGGCGATTTCTACTTTTCCTATTGATTTTCATGTCAAAATTGCTAGTTGCTTCGAGTTTTTACTAGTATCGATTCATAGGTGTGTAGTGAAGTCATTGTTTTGAGTTGTATGTATAAATATATGGCTGCCGTGTGTGTGTGTGTGTTTAATAGTGACATGCAATGAACCTAGAGGCCTAATCTCGGCCTAGGGTGAGCTGGGCTAGTCGGAAAAGAAGATATGAAGCAATTCCGGGTGAGAAAGGACCATGAATGGCCTCCACCGGAGTTGCCACCGTCGGCAGTGACCTCCGGGGAGCCGACGGAGTAGGGACAAGTTAATTTGATGTGTAGGCAGCTAGGTATAGTGCTATGAAATTGATGATATGATTGTTTAGAATTGCATGCTAGAGTTGTGATTTTTCCGGCCACGGCTTTGCATTTCCGGTCATGGCTTCATGTTGCAGTTCGAGAATTGAGCTTTGTTGTGATACTAGTAGCTGCATTGTAGTTGTTAAACAGTTAATCAAGGAGTGCATGCCAAAATCCGTTAATAGTTCGAGTAGTTGGGTTATGTAATTCAATTATCACGTTATTAATCGAAGAAATGCATGATTAATAGTTGGATTTTAGTGTCAATTGCTATGTTCAGTCGTGAATTACAATTTCATGTTGGTTTTTGCTGTTAGGTTGAACTACATGACAAATTCCGGTTGAATTATTGATTTTTCCGTTCATATTATGTATTTTTCCGGGCAATATATATATATAAGTTCGATTTGAGGCATATGAGGGTGTCACTATGTAATGAGCATGATTGTCAGCTGCTTAGAGTAATTATGAACTAACTAAAATGCTAAATGACTTTAATCTTATGTCATTTTCGAATATGTTGTTTATATACATGTTTATTTTCGAATCTTATGTCCAATTCTTTGGCAAATTGAAATGGAATAGTGGAAATGCTAGTTATGTTATGTAATTAGGCCAATTGTTAAAGCTATTAGAAAGATATAAGTTAACTGTAATTAATTCTTTAGTTAAAAGATCATATTTCGAATATATATGTATATACAATGCTATATTCGAATTCTTGTTGTATTGGAATGGCAATAGTATTATTAATGTTTATAGATATTGCTTGATTGACATGGATTTGGTACTAAATAGGATTGTCTAATTACGTATGATTGACATTGATGTTGTTTGTGTCGGTTGTATTCCGACGGATAGCTCCAATTACAGGGGAGGTGCTGCCAAATTTTCTAAAACTAAAATGATTTTTGTAAGACACTATTGGCACACCACTTCTGTCTAGGAAATGCTATCAGTCAGGAATGCTGTGAATGATATAATTGTCTATGTGCTACTTGCTTGCCAGCGTAGAAGTGATAATATAGTAGAGTATGCCTACTGTACATTATACATATGTTAAGGGGTTATAGTTAACGAAATGGTAGAATAGTTAGACGTTAAAGAGAACGTCGAGAGTGTGTAAGATTCTGAAATAGTATTATTTATGTGTAGCTACGAAGGACTTTGAGGTGAAGGACAAGGGAAAAGCTAAAGTAGAGAGATAGTGTCTGGTGTAGGTGATCTACCTGTTCAGCAGCTGTAGCATTCCTTTTTAAGGCAAGTAACTACTGCCTGATCTCTTTTAACTTAAGCACTGTTTTATAAACTGCTTTATGACCCGGCAACTATGTTATCTTATTTCAACTATTTTAAGCTATAGCCTACCTTACTTTAATTGTTTTACTTAAACTGCAACCTTATATCAGTTTTTAATTGCACTTTAACCTTTTCAATCCCTGAACTGTAATTGACAACTTATAAACTAATTTTAAAGATCTTAAATCAGTAACCTTGAACTATGACTTATGTCTACACCATTTTTCCTTAATTATGTTTACTTAAACTTTAACCTGAAAGTACCCTGTTGCTATTGCCTAACTACTGTTACAATTAAATGCCTTACAACTGTTTTCAAAACTTCTTGTTATACCTGTGAATTGACCCTGCAACCTGACTTTACTACTATAACTTGGTTTTGGTCCCTAATTCAAGATTTCTGCTTACTTTATTACAACAAAGACTTGTTTTGAGATTTTCCTGGAATAAACTTTACCTCTGTCTAATGATCTTAAAAATGGATTTAAATATGGAATCCGACTTTCAAGAAGTCTTTTTCATCAAATGATTTGGTAACTTTAAAAAGAAAGGTTTTGGTTATTATAGGAATTCCGATCAAAATGGTTTCTGCGGATTCCTATAGGTTGGAGGCGTAAGAGGCCGAGTGACGCCGGTCCAGCACTTTTTATGTGAAGACTATAATGAGATAGTCAATGGCTATAATGAGATAGCCCAAGGCCAATGGCAATAAGTGCCTTTATGAGTACTCTTTATGTCCAGAGGGACTTTAGTCCGTTATGGGGACTTTACGTGGCTGATCACCCGTATTGTCTGGCGTTGTGAGAAAACTTCAACCAAAATGATTGTTTTAAACAGAAAAGGTCCTAATGAGAGGACAGTTTTATAAATGATTTGAAAAGTAAAGGTCCTAATGAAAGGACAATTTTATAGATGATTTTAAAAGCAAGGTCCTAATGAGAGGACAGTTTTATAAAATGTTTTGAAAGAATCAGTCCTAATGAAAGGACAGTTTTATACAAATGGACTTTGAAATGATTAGTAATGAATAATGAAATGCCTTGTTATAACCTGTCATATACAGCTTCAACTGTCAGATATACCTTGATTTGACTTGTTTCAATTGTTAGACATTACTTCCTGTTATCCATCTAACCCTGCAGATTACTCCTATACTTGCAATTGATTATTACTTTCCAGTTTCTTATTTACTTTGCACCAGTTATTGAAATTATTTAACCCTGCCAGTGGTTTTATAAAAGAAAGTTTTGCGAGTAATGCATACCCTGACTAGAATTTTAATTACAATTATGGGACAATGAGGTCCAGCAATGATTTTAAAGCATGGTTTTGAGAAAAGACTTTTTAAATTATATATAAGCCTGTAGAACTGTTTTTAACCTATATGGTTACTTGCTGAGCTTTTGTAGCTCATTCTTTTATTTTCTAACATCTACAGCTTTTGAGAATCATGGTCCGTATTAAGCAGACTGCCAGGAAGAATATGTCATACATGAACTATGCTAGGCTGGCTGAGATTGAACAGGTAGGATCGAGGCTAAGTTAGAAGGAAAAGACTTTGTTAAGTCTTTAGTGTTTATGTTGTTAGACTTTTGTCAGATAATTCAGAGTTGTAATAATATTTATTCTGGTAATGTAAATTTAATGAATTTAGAGTTGTGCTTGTTTCATACCATTACCTGTTAAAGGTCCAGGGTAGTAGTCGGGGTCATGTATATATATATATATATATATTTGTGCTTTGTTTATATTTATATAGGATGCATATAGAGTGTTAGTGACTCTCCGATCTAGACCCCAGGTCGGGAGGGCGCACACTAGGCAATTGTTTCAATCCATAAAGTGCCTTGAAAAGATAGTATACAAATCCAGGATGAACATGATCAATGAAACCAGGAGGTTGTTCTATATATACTTCTTCTTCTAGTTCTCCATTGAGAAAAGAACTTTTCACATCCATCCGATACACCTTGAAATTAGCATGAGCAGCATATGCTAGAAAGATTCTGATTGCTTCTAACCTTGCAACAGGTGCAAATGTTTCATCAAAATCTATGCCTTCTTCTTGTGAATAACCCTTTGCCACTAATCTTGCTTTATTCCTTGTCACTGTACCAGATTCATCCATTTTGTTTCTGAACATCCATTTTGTAAAAATAACAGACTTGTTCTTTGGTTTGGGTGCCAACTTCCATACCTTGTTTCTTTCAAACTGATTCAACTCTACTTACATAGCAATTATCCAATCAAGATCATTTAAGGCTTCTTCATTCCTTTTTGGTTCTTCTTGAGACAAGAAGCTACTATACAAGCATTGATTTTGAGTTGCACTTCTAGTTTTGACACCATCATTTACATTTCCAATAATCAATTCAAAGGG
>QRFB01007457.1:2126-35160 GCA_008931105.1 Oenanthe javanica
ACACACACACACACACACACAAGTAATATTGGTAACTGGTTGTTAGTGTTTAAGCTTGTGTATACAAATTCAAGCATTCATATATACCTTATAAAAGAAACTTTGATGCTTTTAGTTTAGATAAGAGTGTCCATATTGAGTATTCCTCCTTTATTAACAATTGAAAAGGCCAAATCTTATGAAATATATGAAGACCAATCATTATCCCTATTCTTAATTATCTTGCTCTCATCCCTATCTATTTTCAATGTTATATAACTAAATGTTAAGCATCAAAATAGTTATATTAGTCATTTTTAACATTTAAAAGTGCAAGTTGGTCTCTAATTTATAATTTATTTAGTGCAGTACCCTTTGGGCAAGCTTCATGTTCACACTTACTGAAACCATGTCATGTTAAGAGTGAGGACTCAGAGGGGACATTGACTGGTGAAAGCATCATAATGAACAAGCAGAGCTTAGAGCGTGAACTACAGAATGCTATTGAGGAGGAGAACTATGCACGAGCAGCGAAAATAAGGGACAGCCTCCGCAGTCTCCAGGAAGATAGCAAGGCTTCTGTACTAGCGGCCAATGCCCAATTTTACAATTCATTCAGGAACGGTGATCTGGTTACGATGCAAGCCCTATGGTCAAAAGGGGAAAACGTTTGTGTTGTACACCCTGGTGTGAGTGGCATATCTGGGTATGACCTTGTAATGGGAAGCTGGGAGTTTGTTTGGGCAGACTATGAGTTCCCGCTGCAGATTGAGGTTAAGGATGTTCAGGTTAATGTCAGAGGTGATCTTGGGTATGTAACATGCATTGAAATGGTAAAGACAAAGGGAAAAAGCTGGGGTAGGCAGTTTGCTACAAATGTCTTTGAGAGGATAAATGATCAGTGGTTTATGTGTATTCATCATGCATCATATGTTGACTTATAAATTACAGTATTGGTGAAAAGATGTTCTCCACTTCATGTAGCACCTTATATTATTTTCAATCCTTTGTATGCTGCTTGTAACTTAATATGTACTCCCGTCTTTTGTTTCCTTGGTAAATTTTAGAGTTATACCAAACATTTTGATTAACACGGTATCACCATATTGTTGATAAAGCAAACTAAGGACAAATGAAAATTGAGGGGAATTAAAATGCAGTAAAACATTATTCCGGAATCATGCATATTCAGCTCCGAGAATCATCAAAAATCAACAGGGTAAATCAGTATCGATGCCAAAAATTACAATAGTACAAAAACAATGCATTTAAGTAAAATTCAAAGAGATATCTTTTGATAATTCTTCTCGATACTTGGACCATTGTTACTTTCTCCAATTCTTCAGGGTAAGATAACGCTACCTATATACTTATCCACAAAGAAACATGTGTGACAAATTAGATGGTCATGTCGAAATCCTAAGCAGACTTATTGTTCAAGTTTCACTGGATCTACAGAAGCAATATGACAAATTTATGATGACAAGCAATGAGGTTAGAAGCCATATCTAATGCTAAGCTATTTCGAGAACTGCACAACTAAGTAGCAATACCTTTGCCAGGTTTAAACTCTACCAACCGGGGATGGAGGTGGCTTATTAACATATTTCATTGGGATATCCCCCCGGATTGCAATAGGAAAATCCATTTTGTCAATGCTTGGTTGACTGAAGTTTCTTGCATCCAACATCCCTTCAAATATTTCATGTAATTTCTGACTACTTAAAAATGCTATAGACATGAAGAATGACTGTAACAAAGAGATTGATGAATCAAATTCGACAGAGTAAACTCCAGTCTTGAAAGGGGCGAGGCTGAAACTTGGCTTCTTCTCTTGGTGGCCGCCCTGTGTACAAGTAGATACAGAAATATTAAGACAAACGAAAGCTTTGAGAAATTGGGTAGCATCTAGAACCGAATTTAAAGTAATACCTCGGAAAAAAGATCTAGGCCAGTAGAACAAGAACTTGAAGGTCTAGACTTCCTTTTTTGATCTCGTGTGGTGAGAATTTGTAGTTTACAACCAACATCCCATCCTCCACAGTCGCAGGAGCCACCATATCTGCATAACAGTGATGGAGAAGGTAATACTTTTTCTGGCAAACCATGAACACCACCAAGAATAACTGTAGTGTTATCAGAGTCTTTAATTTCTCTGTCATTACATGTATGCTCCAAGAATTGCTCGGTAAACCCCTCGTGAGAGCAAAGATTGCCATTATTTCCCTGTTCCCCGTCATTTTTTTCTTGATATAAATTTTTGATAGCGATAGCTGCAAGTTCCTTGCTTGGATTCAATCCTCCTGTTTCCTTGTTTCCTGGTTCTATTTCAACACCGTATAAAACAGATTCTCTTGACGCATATTGGTGTTTAAAGTTCTCTCCGCCATAACCTGGAGTACAGGAGTTGAAAACTTTCATCTGCCCGATGATGTTATAGCCAAAGTTGGATCGCTTCCCTCTAAATCCTTGACTCATCCAACTTCCATTTTTATTTTTTATTTCGTGAACAGAGTACATTGCATAGATCAAGCTAGAAGCATCATCACCTGGTGTTGGCAATTGTTTAACCGCAGCAACAAGGATGTCACTGCCATTATCAACCACGAGTTTAAAAAGGGGAAGTCCATTGTTTCGTGTCAGCTGCAGAAGAGCCTGAACATTTGATGTCTCATACCTCTGATTCTGAAGCAACTTGCTAGAACTCAAGGGCTTAATACTCACAGATGTCAAGTTTTCTTTTAACGATTTTACAGTCTCAGCAGAATTTAACGGTTTTACAGTCTCAGCAGAGTTTAACACTCCTCTCGGCTTCAGAAGTGGGTCTAGCAACCTCCGCAAAGGGCTAGACCTGGCTCTATTGCTAGCACTAACACTGTCTTGGTCAAATCTACCCATAGTAGCAAATGAGTTGAGCGCACGGGACTTAACCATCACATAAGAGCTTAACTCTGGACCAGAAGAAACCTCCTTGAAGTCAAGACTCCTGCTTATCTTATGACGGTTGCCAAAGCTAAATCGTCGACTAGGTGATGTATGTCTTCCCACAGTTTCTGGCTGTTCAGTAATATTTTGATCCAATTTACTGGGTGTCTCAGTTGTAGTTAAATGACCGAATCTGGCACTGTTACTCGCACACAGATTGTCTCCGTTAAGTTTATCCAGATCAGAAGGAGCTTCAGACCCTGCTGGACCAGACTTTGTAGCACAAGAAGAGCTTATCCGTGGTACAGAGGACCCCTCCTTAAAGCTGAAACTTCTGGCCATCCTGCTAAAACTAAATCGACCGGGTGATGGATGATGTCCTACCACCCCAGGCTGCTCAGGAAGCTCTTGGTCCCACGTCCTTGGGGTCTCAGTTTTACTCCAAGGGATTAACAGGGCACTGTAACCAGCAGTCACATTGTGTCGGTCAAATTTATCTAAACCACGAAAAGCTTCAAAGCTTAGTGGCCCAGATTTAACTTTACTGGAAGAAGAGCTTAAAGGTGGAAGGGAAGTACCCTCCTTGAAGCTTAGACTTCTGGTCATCCTGCTAAAGGTAAATCGTCGACTAGGTGATGGATGCATTCCCATTGTAGCTTCCTGTTCAGATGTATGTTGATCCAGTCTTCTCGGAGGGTCAGGTGCAGTTGAAATTTCAGACGTAGCTCTGTTACTAGCACTTGTATTGTCGTGGCTGAATGTATCTAAACCAGCAGAAGTTCCAAGTTCTAGTGGACCAGATTTAACTGTATAATGGGAAGATTCTGATTGTGGGATTAAGGAATCATCTTTCATAATGGGATTTCTGGCCATCCTACCTTTGCTGCTATAGCTTACATGTTTAACTGGTGTCACCTGCTTCACGGAATTACCTTGATCCAATCTCTGGGGAGTCTTGGTTGAAGGATCTAACCTTAAGTTGTTCAGTCCCGGACCTTTACTGTATGAAGGTATGGATGGCACCTCTTTTGGCCTTCGATGCAAACCAGATACATCAAACTGAAGCTTTACATCCAGAGAATTGACTGAGCTACATTGTTCCACGTTAGGCTCAACATTTGTCGCAACACCATGAGGGAGTGGACAAGAATGAGGTATATTGGAATAGAGTTGTATATAATGAAGCTCCTTCTCAGGGGACAAGCATCCTGGATGCAAATGTGTTTTTCCTGAATTGCCATCAAACGAAGTCCTGGATTTTGGAAGCTGGATACTCTTTGAGCCACGCCTGTTGGGAGAGCTTTTGGGTAAAAGGAGAACAATGCTATCGTGCCCACATGGTTGGCGTGGAATATCAATTTCTTCATCTGTCATTGTATTAGTTCCAGAATCTTGACAACTCTCTGTAACATGTGAAGAAGTTGATAAAGCATTTTTTCTCCGGTCCAATGATGCAAGTTCCTTTGCTGACTTGCTCCTCTTATCTGACTCTTTCCTCCTCCCTCTATTATGATCAAATTCTTGAAATATTTCACCAGAAGATTTAGCTTTCATGTGAAAGTTTCGTTTCCCATCTACATTGCTCCATGGAGCCGTTTCAAAGCCTCGAGGTTTAGTGACCTTGCCTTGAGACCAAACACGTGCTCTTTCTTCAAGAGCTGAGTTAGGACGCAGCCCATTTGATGGTGGATGCTTCCTCTGAGAAGCATAAGTTTTCCTGTGGAGAGCTGCACTAGAAACTGTTGAAGATTCAGCAGCCACAAAAGATGGAGTACTCTCAGACAAAGATGCTGTCATATAGCGTCTTTCTGGAACTATTTCCTCATTGTTCTTCCATTTTTCTAAACGATTCCAATCAAGAACTCCAAAATTCAGAACCTTGCCTTGAAAATTCCCCCCTCTTTCCATTTGTTGAAGATAAGCAGGCAAATTTGTCATGTGCTTCACAATCTCATCATCTTTATTTACATCACTAACAGATCCTTGTTTACTGTGCTTTCCTGTATGTTTTTGTTCCACATTATCTGCATTCTGCCTCAACTCATGATTCCGTTCAATATATAGCCCCTGTATATCCTGAAATTTTTGGCTTCGATTTCCTCGAGATGATCTGGCTCTGGCTTCTCCCTTGAAATCTTTTAAAGTCTGTTCCCCTCTCGAACTTATACTAGGCTCCACGCTATAATCCATATATCATATACTCACATTCAATAATCCGACTTCATCGCCTATTTTCATGAAGAATAATATCAATTTAAACCACAACAAAACCTCCAAACACCAAAAAAGACATAATGCTAAATCGAATAAGCACAGTTCGTAAAAAAAATACAAAAACTCAACTAGTACTAACAAAATCGAGCAAGACATATACAATACATAAATTAAAACAATATATCATACAAAATCAAATCAAATGATATATAAGGATCAATTAACATAAATTTTTCGCCACAACGAAAAAATTTGCTCGAAATATTAATGTATCGACAGCTGAAATCACCAACTCCAGATCTAAGTTCCGTAGTGCTAAAAAACTACATTTTAGCAAAAATGATACAATTACAAGAATGGATGAATGTATGTATAATAAAGAAGTGAAACACTAATGAGGTGTACAATTACAAGAAGAAGCTAAATTGAAGTAGATATATACATAAAGAAATGTATATATACCTAAAAAGTTGATCGGAGAAGCAGAACGAGTTGTGATTCCGGCGAAGATCCCCAAACGCGACGGCACAGAAATCGAGGAGAGATGTGAAGGGTTGAGTGTAAGTAAAGTAAGGAATTAACAGGCCTATGAGTGTGGAGAGGATCTTCTTGAAAATCGTGTTGCAGGCACCAGTAGCAGTAGTACTGGTAATTAAATTCTGCTGCTACTGCTTCGGTTTCGGTAGTGTGTGTGAAAGAGAGAGAAGGTAGTGTGTGTTTTTACTTTTTAGAGTGTCTGCGTGTGAGGAGGGAGGGGGAGAGAGATGGCTGTGTTTGTGTGTGTGAGAGAGGGAGAGAGAGATGGCTGTGTGTGTGTGTGTGAGAGAGAGAGAGAGAGAGGCGTTTTGTTGCTATAAAACTAGGGGGATGGAAGTGCACTTTAAGAAAACATGTTTTTTTACGAGAAGAAAACATGTTGAAAATTAAAATTGTTATAATATTAGATTATTAAATTATTTATTTTAATTACTGAGCTTGTCCAATGTAATTTTTCTTTTTTAGGTCTATATGTGCTTTTTTACTTTATTTTTTGTTAGAGATACTCTTTATGGTACCATGATAGAATTGACGTTAATAATAGTTAGAGTTGGTGCTTCTCCGTTCGAAAGTTTGAACGCTTTTTTATAACCACTCCTTTTGGGTTGGAGTCGGCGTCGGGTATGCCGCTCAATTGAAAGCTATGAAACAAGCTTGACTATTCAAGATGAAATGAACTTAATTAAGTAATATGAATATGCATGAATACATCAAATTTTTGGCAGAAGCCATAAAAATTGAAAAAAAGAGGAAGTATCATTATATTTTTATCTTCTATTCATGATACCCTCAAATTTATTCACGGTACATTTTTGTTATACAAATGTTAAGAAACGCCTATAAATCTATGATACTGGTACCAAAATAATGTTTACCAATATTTTTCACCGCATTAAACAATGTATAATAAAATATTAATAATAGTAACTCAAACAAATATATTCATAACGTTTAAGGAAAAAGTAAAAATTTAGAGAAAGTCTCTTTGATACCATTGTAGAATTGATTTTTACCAATGGTATCCTTAAAATTTGATATTTTCTTAACATTTGATTAATAGAAGTATACCACGAATAACAATTTATAAATTTGAGGGAACCAGAAACACAAGTCAAAAATGTTATTGTACTATTGATAAAAACCAATTCTACGATGGTACCATAGATAATATCCATTTTTGCTAATTAAATATTTTTATATAAGAAAATAAAATACAAATATAAGAGAGGTATATTCTAATAGGTTTATAAAAAAACACTTAGATCAAACAAACAAGCAACAACATCAAATAGAAAATATTATTCAAGTTAAATATTTTAATCTTTACAAGAACTAAACATTAATTTTTTAAGGATCTTTTTAGATTTTTTTTCTTTTCTTAATTCATTCAGAACAATAAACCATTTAAGTGTGGGGATGCGTTCTCAATATTGTAATATATGTATTTTTTAATTCTAGCCTTATAAATAATTAGATGATCATATGGAGTGTATGCCTAGAATTCATGTTAAATTTAGAAATTTATTGCATTACATAACATAACATGATCCCATATTAGTAGTAGTTCAAGTCAGTAATTTATGATGATATTATGTGTAACTTGTTTATGATTATTTCTTGCTATGACCACGCTTAATAATATTATATGTATATTGTCACTAGTGCAGAGTTTATTTTTTTGACACAAACTTAATTATGTTCTTGATGAATTGAGGTTTAAACATACTTATTTCTTGAGGGATAGTCGTTTGTTGATGATTAGAATTTTGATTGTTCCTTTTTTAGCTTAGTACGTAAATGCTTAAATTCAGGTGAAACTGAGGGGTGTAAATGTCTAAAAAAATAAAAGGCAAATAAAGTATCAAGTACTCCTTTGAGATCAATAGGTGGCAAATGCAATGTCATATGAAAGGGACGATCTATGTACGTGTGCTGGTATTAAGTGCAATTGTATTATAAATAAATTTTTCTTAGTGACCTTTCACTGCCCTTGGTTACTGGAGAATTACTTGACTTCAAAAAAATAAAAAGATTGAGATAGTGAAGTCGAATAGTGGTCGTAACTCACTTACCCTGAGAAGTGTCCCGACCTTAGACCGAGCAATAAAAAAAATGTATTGTAGCAGAAAAAGTAGGCATAGAAATCCCTTGTTAAACTTGTGTTAGGTCCCAGAAGTATCGTAGAATGGGGGTTGAATACGATACTCACTAAATTAAAAAAAAATGAATCTTTTACAGATAAATAATTTAGAATTCGGTCAGTGGTTCGAGTCCTTGTAGTGTTTAGGAGGCTGGTTTACTAATTTTCTATTTTTATGAATAAAAATTAAAGTTCTAGAAAATTAGCAAGTAATTAAACGAGACAAGTTTCGAAGAATATATCTTTCGTATATAAATCCAGAGGGGTGCTACACCCGGTTTTAATAAACCGGTTTCCAAAGAAAAAATTAGTTCTTTGCTACAACAAAGAGATTTGACTGATTCCTATTACAATGTATAGATCTATGAATGTATAAAAGGAAATCAATCTAACAGAGAGTGTTTTATAATAGCCCTATATATTTACATCATAATGAACCGACTAGATTATAAAACTCCGGTGAAGAAGGTATGTATATAGCTTTGTATCTCTTCTTCTCTGGCTTCTGTCTCTCTCTGTAACTCTTTGTGTCTGTGTGTATTTTCACTCACACGCACTCATCCACCAAATAAATTAGATTCATTTGTTTATATAGTGTAGGCTTTACAATAATTGAACAGCTTTCTAAGTGTCGAAAACTTTTCCCCTGTATGTTGACTTGAGTTGACTTTGAGAATCCCGTGGATATTTTCTAAGTGTCGAAGTGTGTTTCTTTGTATTGGAACTTAGAAAATAATCCATCCTTCTACAAAGAGTCTAAGTGTCGAATTGTATTGCCTTGTATACATGCCTTAGTTATATTTTGATGCTGCTTTCACTAATAAGTGTCGAATTCTCCTATGTGTCGAATTCTTCCACCTAGTAACCATGACTTAGAATATTTTAGCATCCTTGAAGGCTAAGTGTCGAATTTCTTCTTCCCTGTATGACTAAGTGTCGAATTCCTTTGCCTTGTGTATGCCTTAGAATAATTCTTTTGAATCAAAGAATCTAAGTGTCAATTTTATCCACCATGTATAGCTAAGTGTCAAATTCTTTCACCTAGTATACATGACTTAGATTCTTTTTAGAAATTTAAAGGCATGTGTCGAATATAGCTCCCTTATATTGATAAGGCATAACTAAGTGTCGAATTCTCCACCTTGTATAATGACTTGTAGTATTTTAAACTTCTATTCAATCCTTGTACACTTGGCTTCACTTGGCTTCCTGTCAATTTTTCTTGTGCAATAAACATGTTGACCAATTCCTTTGTGTTGACATTTAGTGCACTGGTCTGGTTCACAAGTGACTAACACTGATCTTGATCTTCATATTCTCATTTAAATCAAATGACAGGAATGCAGCAGTTCTTTATTGCTTTAAACACTGACTATAAATAAACACTGTAATTTCACTAAAATCTTTTCTGGTACTTAGACAATGTCTTCATTACTACTACAATCTTGAATACTTCATTTTATGTTCTTCACTGGCTCTTGAACATATAAATGAACTTCTTTTAGTGAGTATAACTTCAAGACTGCTGTTGTCTTCTTTAACCGTTGTCTTTACCCTGTCTTCAATTCTTCTAGATTCATATGTTTCGGACATTGTCTATCTTCAATCAATGCCTTTACACTGAAATCTTCTAGTGGCACTTCTATACTGAATCTTTAACATTTCTGAAACCCTGAAAGTCTTTAACCATTATTCTTCACTGAGGCATGAACATATTAATGAACTTCTTTCAGTGACCTGTAGTAGACTTCAAAACTTCTTCTAATGTCTTGATTCACTGTATTTGCCTTGTCTTCATTTCTTCNATTTCTGTGTAGGCGTGGTATTATTTACCTGTCATGTTCTAGTGTTGAGTTATCACAATTACTATTCATACAGTTTCATAATCTCACCAAAAATCTCCCCCTATTTGATTGTGAAACTTAGCAAAAAAATCTCACAGAGAGGATAACTCAATTAACAACTAGAAAAAGTAATCGTCCGAGACTTGTAAATAATGCTACTGGTTTTTCTGGATCAGATTCTGCATTTCCAGAATTCTTGAGTAACTGAAATGAAAGATGTTTGTTCGTCTAACACTGAACTGATATTCATGTAGTGTCATCTTTATTTATATCTGTTTGAGCTCTCTCTGCTTCAAAATCCTTCATAGTTTGAACTTAAAGAACTTATCATGAACAGAGCCTCATAAGAATTAAAATTCCTGGGAACGTCTTCAATAGAACATAAAACATAGCTCAAGTAATATTCTCCCCCTGAGAATGTGATTCTTCTTCTTTTTCTTCTTCTCCCTTTAGATTAACAATGGAAGTGTCAATCCTTTTCTTTATTTCCCACTTGGATGAGGAATCATCTACTGACAACTCCTTTCAAGTATAAGATACAGTTTCTTAATTCTCCCATAAGGATCAGAAGATAAGATTTTTTTCTTTTTATTGTCTAAATTCTCCCTCTAAGGATATTAACGTCTCTCCTAAAGATACGAATATAAGACTTTCTCCTTTTTCTTGTCTACTAAAGTATCCTCCCTTAGTTGAGGAATCCTCTACTGGACCATAATTAACTCATGGCTTGTCTTCCACAGAAAGTTCTCGTCTGTCATTGATTGGGAAAACATAGTATCTTTTCTTTCAGAAGTAGCAAGTAGTAAAGGTAAGTGTTTGGTCTATGGTTTCCTCACTTCTACTTAGTTATGTTGGTGTTTACACTTATTAAGTGTCGAGCACTTTGAAGTGTTTCACTCTTTCTCTCCCTATCTCTCACCTAAGTGTATCTCTCCCTCACTTTCAATTAAGTGTTTCTCTCCCTCACTTTCACTCTGCATTCCAAATATAGCATTATGTACCTGCAAGTGAAATACATCAATTTATTTATATTCTCATCACCTGATTCATCAGAATGAACTGACTCACTATCAAGTGAAGAATTTCATCGTAGAGGTGTTCTTGATCTATCATGCATAAGCACTATCTCAGCACCAGACTCAATAGCTTTTGCTAAATCATTGTCTAGTAGAGCCTCACCTATTTGAGATGGGTTATCCCAAGATATTAAATCTTTTAGGGAATCCTACCTTACTCTATCAAGGGGTTGCCTCACACATTCTCCATAAAAGGGAGGTGGAAATTCATTTTCAGGATCTAGAAATGTTCCTTCCGGGAGGGACGATGTATTAGGCAATGTAATGAATGGCAATTTAGAGCCTACATTTCCCTCGTAACCTGGTGACGTGAATTTTGTATGAAATACCCTACTTGACTCATCCGAAGAATTCTTACCAAGTAGTTGCCTCTTAAGTCCAGATAAATCTTAACAAGAGATATCCTTTTAGAGATGCAGAAAATTAACTTCTGTTTGAAGTAGATACCTTGGACAATGTAATGTATGACTAATTAGAGTTCGTATCTCCTCTGAATGCCTATACCTCTCACTGTGCACGTCTTACAATGTGTTCCTAGAATTTATCTATTTAAGCTTACCATCAACGTGAGTACCGGTGGTGTGCTTGACTCATTACAAGATGCTCTGGCTGACGAGTGAATTTCAATGGACTCGCCCTGTTGAGAGAATGATTCCAAAGACAGTTTAATTGCCTTTTCAGCTCTGCATCCTTTTGAGAAGATGCAGATGAGCTTACAGTTACATCATTTTATATACTACTTTTCTTCTCTGGAGGTAGAGCTGTGGGTGTACTTCCGACTTCATCCTTATTTGCTGCATCAAGTGCAGTTTCTCCCTAATCAACCTCTAATTTACATGAGTTCCTTATATCTCCGAGGGTTAACATATGGAAGTGGATGAATTAGTTTTTGGTACTGTGGTCTGGGTAAGAGATTGATGGGTTTTCAACCTCTTGGCCAGCTTCTAAAGTCATTGGGGGCTTAACGAATAGAATCAATTAAGATAAAAAGATAATCACCATANTTTACATGAGTTCCTTATATCTCCAAGGTTAACATATGGAAGTGGATGAATTAGTGTTTGGTACTGTGGTCTGGGTAAGAGATTGATGGGTTTTCAACCTCTTGGCCAGCTTCTAAAGTCATTGGGGGCTTAACGAATAGAATCAATTAAGATAAAAAGATAATCACCATAACATTCCAAGACATATTTTTTATCCCTAAGAGAAGGAAAAATATGATAAGGAATGGTAATACATTGCATTAAAGTGCTTTTTAGCAAAAGAGTTTTGTCGGATCTAAAGATCATTTAAGAGCATGATACGAATTTTTTTAAAGATACTTATCCCATAATAAAATGTGGGAAAGTGTATCAGAGAAGAAAGTTTATATCCCTTATGAAGTTCTTATAAGGCAAACTTCCCANCCATAATAAAATGTGGGAAAGTATATCAGAGAAGAAAGTTTATATCCCTTATGAAGTTCTTATAAGGCAAACTTCCCATAATAAAACGCAAGAATTTATACCAAAGAAGAAATTCAACTCTCTTACCAAATTATATCTCAATAAAATGACTCATTTCCTTTAAAACCTAAGTACTGTAAGTTTTGAAAACAGTTTTGCAAAACATCTTTATCAGATAGAAGACAATGATTTTTCGACTCATAATGCAATTATGATTTTCATCATTTTCGTTCGTCTGATATATCCCCATCTTAAAAGAAATACATGCTGATAGGGGTGGATGTATGCTTAACAATACAGTATAAGGCATTCAAAGCAGCAACCTCTGTTTAGGTACTATGAATCAATGTGAAACATACATTGAAACAAGTGTGTGAAAACAAATAATTTTACAAATGGTTGATACCTCCAAATAAAAATAATTTCTCCGAATAAAATAGCAGTCGTAAAGTTTCTTCCACTTTAAAAAAAAAATTAAGAGAGAAAAAGCTTTGTAAGATAAAACTTTTAAAACTAGCTTTTGGGATATGATAAAAAAAATTTGAGATTTAAAGAAAGATTATCCTCAAGAAAAGTTGATTGACTCCCTAGGTTTTAGAAATCAAAGTAGGGCTGTAAATCAAAAGATTTTCAAAAGAGAAGTTTTGAAAAACAATTTTGAAGTTTTCTTCTCTAAAATTGATAGAAAGTGAATGTATCTTTGAATAAAACGTTTTGAAAAAGAAACAGACAAANTCTTCAAAGCAGCAACCTCTGTTTAGGTACTATGAATCAATGTGAAACATACATTGAAACAAGTGTTTGAAAACAAATAATTTTACAAATGGTTGATACCTCCAAGTAAAAATAATTTCTCCGAATAAAATAGCAGTCGTAAAGTTTCTTCCACTTTAAAAAGAAAAATTAAGAGAGAAAAAGCTTTGTAAGATAAAACTTTTAAAACTAGCTTTTGGGATATGATAAAAAAAATTGAGATTTAAAGAAAGATTATCCTCAAGAAAAGTTGATTGACTCCCTAGGTTTTAGAAATCAAAGTAGGGCTGTAAATCAAAAGATTTTCAAAAGAGAAGTTTTGAAAAACAATTTTGAAGTTTTCTTCTCTAAAATTGATAGAAAGTGAATGTATCTTTGAATAAAACGTTTTGAAAAAGAAACAGACAAAAATTTCTTTTTAATACATTCAAATTTAAAACATTCAGTCAAAGAGAGAAAACTAATAGAAATACTTATGCAATACTAAACAGTTACCACAAACATGTGTATATATATATATATATCAAATAAACATGACAATCATTCAGTAGAACAATAAGCATTTAGACATATTTTTATTATTAGTGATTTTAAAATAAACAACATGTATTATCACCAATATTTAAAATATCACAATTAATTGCAAAGAAATATTAACAAAATATCATTACTTGATATTTATCAATAATTTCAAAATGAAATAAATTATGCTTCTAATATTTTATCAAATCAAAATTATGAAACTAATAAACATTGAATTGCTTCAATCCATAATATTAATAAGATAAAATAATTTCGCTAAATACTAAAATATTCATTAGATTGAATATTAGCATCTAACTTCCTACGCTATATCTAATAATCATCACTCAAGCATATTGCAATTATACTCATAATAATTATTAATGATATAAGTAAACTCAAGGAAATAGTTGAAAAGAAATTCACAAGTACTTTAAATATAGACATTTAATACTTGTGATCTTAATTACAACTCCTCGCAAATAAAATAAAANACTCAAGGAAATAGTTGAAAAGAAATTCACAATTACTTTAAATATAGACATTTAATACTTGTGATCTTAATTACAACTCCTCGCAAATAAAATAAAATTTTAAAAATATTTTCTAAGTATATAAAATATTGAGAATTTTATACACATAACTTAGAAAATACTTCACATTTCAATATTAGAGAATTTTGAAATATGTATTGATTACTTAGAACAAAAATTCTAAATAATATTACTAATACCAAAAGTATCACAATTATTTGTAATAAAATATTTAAAAATATCAGAGCAATTAAGCAAGATATCATTGACTAATACTCATCAAATATTTAACATGCAAATAATTATGCTGCTAACTTATGCTAAATCATTTAACTACCACATAGCATGATAATTAAACTAATAGCAAAAAGCACGATGTACTGAATTTCAAACAAATTGACAAGTCCTTTAAATATGGAAAATTTAATACTTGTGAACTCATTTAAGAATTTCTTGCAGATGAGATTTCTAACATATATGCAAATAAATAATATCTCAAGTTCAGTAACCAACTTAGACAAAATGAAATCATCATGTTGTTTAACAAATATCTGCAAGTTATTCTACTAAGGACAATCTCGAAAGAAATTATACCTGGTGTCCATGCACTTGTTCCATACGTGGTGTAGAGAATATCAAGCAGTGTTGTTGGAGTTAAAATGGTTTTCTTGTGTAGAAGATCAGAACATCACATTCACTGGTTGCTTTAATTTCGGCATTTGCCGCAACTATGTATGTTGAATGGTTTCTCTCATTTCAACAAGAATCCAACTTCTTCTACAAATTCGTCAGCTTCTAGGAATTACTTCATTGTCTTTCTTACAACCTGCATCATCTATATCTATATAGCCAATTAAGTTAAACCTAGTATCTTTAGGATATCCGATTCTAAAAATTGGTGATCCCTTAAGATATCTAACAATTCATAACTTAGCTATAAGATAAGATTATCTAGTATCCGCTTAGAAACTTATACATAGGCATATCGAGAATAAAATATATTGTCTTTATACAATTGAATAAGTAATGAACTGATCATACCTCTATAGCTTGTCACTTTAGTTCATATACCTAATTTGCCCTGATCAAGCTTAGTGGTTTGTTGGCAAGAAGTCTTGGCAGGTATAAAATCTTCCAAATTGCGCATCTTCAAAAGATCCTTGACTTACTTTAATTGTCATCATTCTTTTGAATTAATTGTAATCCAAAAAGAATTACAACTCTTCCAACATGCTCATCTTGTACCTACTCTGCATTTACTTAGCAAAATATCTCTTGCATAAGTTTTGTTAGTAGACCCACATATAATACAATCATGGTATGCTTGCACTAATATTACATTATGTGTGTGCCTTGTATTCTAGAGAGATATGTGTATAACGACTCTACCAAAATCATTTTCAGGTAATTAGTAGTTAGAGTGTCATACTATGTCCTTGACATTTTGATTGAATCCCTAACTCCATTCATAGAGAGCTTGGGAAGAGAATGATATACAAATTCCAATGTATCTGCAATTTTAAAGTCCAGGAGTTGTACATCAACCTCAACTTCTAACTCACTATTCTGGAGTGCCCTTGTTCACATTCATCTGATAGATCTTCATGTTTGAATGTGTATCAGGTGCTAGGGATATCCTATTAATAGGTCATCAACTTGTTCAGCCCTAATAGGATCAAGTCTCGTATCTGGTGCTTATAGTTCAATCTTAAAAGTCCCAAAGATTCTGTTTCCATCATCATCAATACCTTTTACTTTATAGTAAATTTTAGCAACCAGTTTGGCTTTGTCCCTCATAACAATGCCAATAATCATCCAGTTTCTGAAAACCCTTACAATATCAATTACATCTCTATCTTGTGGTCTAGGTTCCAGCTCTAGTAGATTCTGCCTTCTAACTGATTGAGATCATCTTGCATTCCAATCACTCAATCTGGATTAATCAGTGCATCTTCACTATTTTTTGGGCTACCAACTATCATTAATTGTTCTTTCCTGAAGAATAAACATTTACTATGCATAGCACTTCTAGCCTTTACTCCAAAATTCGGATCACTAAGAACTAGACTTCAGGAATGATTTTGACTTCAAACCTTTTGTCTTGGTAGATATGTTTTTAATGTATTCCTTTGATCTTCATTGTGTTGAGTACGACTAGTAGATCCTTCTTTTATTTGCCCCCCTGAGTTGCTGCTAGGATGTGTTGAAGATCATTCACCTTATTAAGTGGATTCTGTTAAAGTTCACGAGTTGTGTAGATTCACTACCATTTCCACTAATAGGATCTGAATCATCATCATTATCATTGATTCCTTCTGCAACCTTAATTTCATCATCAATATCTGAATATGACTCTGACAAGATGTCAAACTTCAAAGATTCAGAATAGTATTTCATTTGAATGCTCGGGAGCTTGGTGTAGTAGAACAAATCATTCAGAATTTTAATCACCTTCTAGTTTTCAATCACATATGCCTCATAAGATTTCGTCTTCAATGAGTAGCCTAGGAAATTGTTCCATGAGCCTTAACTACAAACTTGCCAAGATGCTCATCTAGATCTTCAATAAATATCAATTTCCTCCAAACACACGAAGGAGCTTCAGTGTTTGCTTCTGTTTGTCCATTAACTCATATGATGTCTTTTCACGATCTTGTTGATTAAAACAACATGCTGTGTTAATTGATTCAACTTCAAAGTACCTCAGTAAGAGCAGACTTCATTTAGAACGTTATTCGCAAAATTCAGTTCCAATATCTGACTTCAAATTTCTCACAGCTTACTTTGCTTCCAACTTGATCTGTCGGATGTGATCAATCACCATATGTGATATATTATCTATTGAATGCACGAACATCACCAACTTGTAACTAGGGTTGTCACCAACTACCACTAAGCATATTTCTTCCATGACATAATTTGCTCTAGTGTGATGTTTTCATTGACTTCCATATATGACATACTTCAAAATGTAAGTCTAGATAGAATTCCATAAGAAGCAGTCCTCTCACCAATTTCATCTTTATCGGAGAATCCATTGTCTTGTTGACCAAGTGTAAGAGCTTCATATGTCATAAATAACTCTTTACTGATGAAGTTTTACTAAAAAACTCACTTCATCTTTACATTTTGAATCCATATCAACTACGAACAAATTTCTTCACTCTCAGTTGAGTGAGCTTCCATCTTTCTTGCTTGAAATAAAAAACTTTTCATATTCAATGCTTTTCCAGAAAACCTTTGACAAAGAATTCCCTAGTGCCCTGTAGATAGTGCTTAAGTCTGTCGACAAGAAAGATATTTCCAGTGATGACAATTCCAAAATCATAATAGCCAAATCCCTTGTACATCATTTGTTGTCATCTCCAAAGGTTACTGTTGAGTAGACTTTCTCAACCAACTGTGAAATTAGAGCTCCATTCTTAATCATATGCCTCGTGCAATAAATGTCATGAAATCATATAACTTATGCCTTTTGTTACATACTCTACAATCATAAATGATTAAGCTTCTTGGTACTCAACTTCAATTGAGTCCAAATGGGTTAGAGATGTTACTTTAAACAGTGGTAACAACAGCTTCAATTTGTGCATATTAGACAACTTAGTACTATCTACTTTAACCATATGTCAGGTCTTCAATAATTTTCTAAAAGCACATGGAATAGAAGAACTAACAAATTAATTACTAATTCTGTCTAATCCATTTCTGTTGTTGTCTAACATTTTTAACTATCTCTAATTATCTAAGTCAGTTTTAGATTAATCCTTGAATCAACAAGTCTTACTGACTAAGATAATTCTTCCATCTTTTAATATTATACTCCTTAACAAGCAATACATGATATGATATGACATTTAAGTGCAACTATATGAGTGCGAGCAAATCATATGAAAATAAGCACATAAACAATTTCAAGTAAGAATAATATAAAATATCTGATCTATGACCTGTTTGTCTATTAGCAATTTTCACAACATTAGCAGATGTNTAACTATATGAGTGCGAGCAAATCATATGAAAATAAGCACATAAACAATTCCAAGTAAGAATAATATAAAATATCTGATATATGACCTGTTTGTCTATTAGCAATTTTCACAACATTAGCAGATGTATTAAATCACAGAAGATTTAAATCAAGTTCCAGCAAATGTTCAGGGATACACCTAACCGTATAGAACACCTTATCTAATTCTAGATATTCATTTTACTGCATAGAAAATCAAGTATAAAATATATTAATTAAACTCATAAATCCTAGCATGCAATCTTATCCTTAGCAATCAATTACGCATTTAAGTCCTAATATACTAACATGCTGACATATGATACATTTCAGTACCTAATAATCATACAGTTCTGAATTAGATAAAAGTATACTAGTTAGAATGTGTACATGTGAAGTGCTTAGTAATTCATCTCCAGTGTTAGTCGTTGATGCCTGATATCCATTTGATTCATCACTGTCACAGATAGAATCAGCTTTGCTTTTTTACTTCACCAACAAATGTTTTTCCTTGTTGCATCCTCGCTAATGATTGAGATTCCTGCTTCAACCCAACACAATGTCTATCATCTTTTGCTTGCTCAGGCTTCTTAAACTGTGTAGCATAACACTGATCTTGTCTTTCTATTTTAAACCATCCCTGTCTTGTAACCGCCTCTTGAACAGATCTTGAAAATCTCCTTTTTTGAATCTATAGGTATGAACCTTAGGTTTAGAATTGGGATTCCGTCAGAATCTGATGTCACTGAACTCTTAGTTGTCTTGTAGGCTTGACTTGTAGTCCAGTTCTCAAGTTATTCCAAAGTGTAAGATTCACTTATAATACCTTGACCACTACCTTGAGCTACTACATCTTCAATCCATCTTCTCAGATCATTTCATTTCTGTTCAGAGGTTCTCAACCTTGACTTCAATCAAATTTGGTTCTTGGGTCACAAATACAGTGGATATGCTAACAACCTGCTTTACCAAATATTATCTTCTTCAGCTCTTGTTCTNTTACATCTTCAATCCATCTTCTCGGATCATTTCATTTCTGTTCAGAGGTTCTCAACCTTGACTTCAATCAAATTTGGTTCTTGGGTCGCAAATACAGTGGATATGCTAACAACCTGCTTTACCAAATATTATCTTCTTCAGCTCTTGTTCTAGTTCATAGGCCTTCAGCACATAGATAGTTCCTCTAAAGATAATATGGTTATATCATTATATCCCTGTTGACTGTAATCCTGTGTTCTAGATGATCTGCAGTGTCAGCACAAACTTTCTGTAATCTCCCTATAGAATAAATTTTAAGGTTTGTACTAAGATGTTAGGTAGTCCAGTCTGTTCTCCTTCACTACTTTAACCCCTAAGATTTTTCATCCAAAAATTCGACTTAAATCAACCAAAAATTGAACCCAAATAAATCTCTTCTTTTGCAGCTTCCAAAATATTAGTGGGATCCTATAGAGTAAACCTTTGAGGAAATTAGTACCACTATTTCTTCAACCTATTCCAGAATTAACTTCATCGGATATTCTTCATTCAATTTTAATTGTCTTCAATACCCGAAAAAATCTTCAACTACAAACCCCTTGAGCATTCTCGAATTAATATTTAAGAAACATTTAAATTTACAGAATTTTTATTTTTTTTAAAAAATAAATTAATTAAAAACAAAAATTNATTTTTTTTAAAAATAAATTAATTAAAAATAAAAATTTACAAATAATTAATTTTCAAGAATATTTATAATTTCTTAAAAATTAAAAATCCGTAAATTAATATTTTAAGAAAAAATTTAGTTTTCAAGAATTTTAAATTTTCTNTTTTTTTTAAAAAATAAATTAATTAAAAACAAAAATTTATAAATAATTAATTTTCAAGAATATTTATAATTTCTTAAAAATTAAAAATCCGTAAATTAATATTTTAAGAAAAAATTTAGTTTTCAAGAATTTTAAATTTTCTGGAAAAATAAATAAATCTAAAATAAAAATAAAAATTTAAAGGGTACAACTTGGGGCACCAAATTGCAATTGGTGCAGTGTCGAATCTCATGCCCCATGTATGCTTGCCTTAGCCATTTTGAAGTCATTAGACACATGTGTCGATTTTAATTTGTCTTGTAGAACCATGTGTCGAGTTTCATAGCCTTGCAAGTTGACTTTGAGCTCATGTGTCGAATTCTATGCATAAAGTTCCTATGTGTCAAATTATACACACATGTATAAGCATGTGTCGACTTTTCTTCACTAGTATATGCCTTGGAATATTTTTCATCATTCAAAAAACCCATGTGTCGAATTCTACTCACTTGTGTAAACATGTGTCGATTTTTCTTCCATTTAAAATTGACTTAGATTCTTTTTGGCATATTACAAGCTATCGAAAATGGACCAGGTTAATCTTTTGTTAAATTGTTAAATAAATTTAAAAGAAAAAACTTTTATAAAATTAAAAAAATAAACTTATTAAAATTTATAACATAAACTTATAAAAGTTTATAAAATGAATTTTATGAAAGTTTATAAAATAAATTTAATTACAAATTTATAAAATAAACTAATTAAAATTTATAACATAAACTAATAAAAGTTTATAATATAAATTTTATAAAATAAATTTAATTTAAAATTTATAAAATAAACTAATTAAAATTTATAACATAAACTAATAAAAATATATAAAATAAATTTTATAAAGTTTATAAAATAAACTTATTAAAAGTTCATAATTAAACTTATTTAATAAGGCCTCCAATCTGAGTCCAACCAGCTTCGGCATGGTGAGCTTCATTGAGCTAATGGATCTTGATTTGTATATCAATCAGCGTGACTCTAATACCAATTGTTAGGTCCCAGAAGTATCGTAGAAGGGGGGTTGAATACGATACTCACTAAATTAAAAAAAATCCAATCTTTTACGGATAAATAATTTAGAGTTCGGTTAGTGGGCCGAGTCCTTGTAGTGTTTAGGAGGTTGGCTTACTAATTTTCTATTTTTCTGAATAAACAATAAAGTTCTAGAAAATTAGCAAGTAATTAACCGAGACAAGTTTCAGGGAATATATCTTTCGTATATAAACCTAGAGGGGTGCTACACCCAGTTTTAATGAACCAGATTCCAAAGAACAATTTAGTTCTTTGCTACAACAAAGAGATCTGGCTGATTCTTATTACAATGTAAAGATCTATGAATGTACAAAAGGAAATCAATCTAACATAGAGTGTTTTATAATAGCCCTATATATTTCGGCTAGATTATAAAACTCCAGTAAAGAAGATATGTGTATAGTTTTGTATCTCTTCTTCTCCGGCTTCTGTCTCTCTATGTATCTCTTTGTGTCTGTGTGTATTTTCACTCACACACACTCTTCCAGCAAATGAATTAGATTCATTTGTTTATATAGTGTAGGCTTTACAATAATTGAACAGCTTTCTAAGTGTCGACAACTTTTTCCCTGTATGTTGACTTTGAGAATCCCATGGATATTTTCTAAATGTCAAAGTGTGTTTCCTTGTATTGGAACTTAGAAAATAATCCATCCTTCTACAAAGAGTCTAAGAGTCTAAATGTCAAAGTGTGTTTCCTTGTATGGATTATTTTCTAAGTGTTTCATATTCTCATTTAAATCAAATGACAAGAATGCAGCAGTTCTTTATTACTTCAAACACTAATTATAAATAAACACTGTACTTTCACTAAAATCTTTTTTGGTACTTAGACAACGTCTTCAGTACTACTACAATCTTGAATACTTCATTCATTGTTCTTCACTGATGCTTGAACATATAAATGAACTTCTTTCAGTGAGTATAACTTCAAGACTCCAGTTGTCTTGTTTAACCTTTGTCTTTACCCTCTCTTCAATTCTTCTAGATTTTTATGCTTCAAACACTGTCTATCTTCAATCAATGCCTTTACACTGAAATCTTCTAGTGATACTTCTATACTGAATCTTTAACACTTCTGAAACCCTGAAAGTCTTTAACCATTATTCTTCACTAAGGCATGAACATATTAATTAGCTTCTTTTAGTAACCTGTAGTAGACTTCAAAACTTCTTCTAATATCTTGATTCACTGTATTTGTCTTGTCTTCATTTCTTCCTGATTTCTGTGTAGGCGTAGTATTATTTACATGTCATGTTCTAGTGTTGAGTTATCACAATTACTATTCATACAACTTCGTAATCTCACCAATAACTTGAATGATGTCTAGTTCTAAGTAATGAAGTGTTTAAGATCTATTCTAGTACTCAACTTGGGAGCTCAATGTTGGGAAGCTCAACTTGGGGATCTCATAACCAGGATCCCTAAGAGAGGTAATGAGATTTTCTTTCCTCGCTTTTGTTAGGCCCCGGAAGTATCGTAGAAGGGGGGTTGAATACGATACTCACTAAATTAAAAAATTCTTTCGAATCTTTTACGGATAAATAATTTAGAGTTCGGTTAGTGGGCTCGTGTTCTTGAGGTGAATAGTGTTTACGGAGCTGCTTACTAATTTTCTGTGTTTAGGATTAATCATTTCGGTTCTAGAAAATCAGCAGGAAAATAAACAACACAAGATTCGGGGAATATATCATTTGATAAATATAAACCCTGAGGTTGCTACACCCGGTCAACAAATCCGGTCCGAAGAACAAGTTCTTCGCTGCTTAACAAAAACATATAACTCTCAATTTCCTATACAAGTATTTCTAGATCAGTACAAAGGAAACTAAGACCGTAGAGAGTGATATATAGTGGCCCTGAACATTTTCCGTTAAGGTACCGACCACTAATACATCTCCGGTGAGGAGGTATAGATTTTTCTGGTGTCTCTCCTCTCCGGCTTCGCCTTCTCTCTCTCTGGTTATTTTCGTTGTGTTGTAGAAGACTGACTCAAATGAATGGCTCTGCTTCAATTTATGTGTAGACTTTTTCAGTACAGCTACGTGGCTTCATGTGGTCCAAGTAACTGAGCTGCTTCTTCACTTCTTGAATTAACAACCGTCGAGACATTTTATTTATAACCATCGGTGAGTCTGTTGATAACCGTCGAGACTGAAATAAATCACTTAAAACAATTTTGCTCAAGGATATCAATGATAGGTGGCATGCTGTGGCTGGCTGTAGATTAAACAATCTTAAACCCTCAACTATCGAAGTGCCATAACTATCGAGACTTAACCGTCGATGGAATAAATAATCTGGATATTTATCTGAGTCCCTTAACTATCGAGATGCTGTAACCGTCGAGACGAAACAGTCGAACCCAATAACTATCGACTCAAAATGCATAACCGTCGAGTGAAATAAAATAAATAATATATCCAAAATGGTAACCGTCGAGTGATTTGCTAACCGTCGGTAAATAAGACGAAATAGCCAAACAGGAAACCCAACCGTCGGAAATAAGACAAAACAGCCAAACAGCCTATAACCAACTATCGGTAAATAAGACGAAACAGCCAAACAGCTAAAACCAACTGTCGGTAATTCACCTTAGCCGTTTTTCCAACGATTCAAAGCTCTGTAATATTTCTTTTCACTGCAACCAAGTTAATAAATTTACCTTTACTACTTGAACTTGATTTTCTCCGAGCTTTAGCACACAACGGTTATACAGCCAATTCTTTTCTAACATAGATGCAGTTCTCAATTCCTTTTGTGCTGACGTTTAGTGCGACTGGTCTGGTTCACAAACGACTAACACGAACTTGATCTTCACATCTTCTTGACTATTCAATTGGCCCTGTTTCTCTAGCTGTTAAGAAGTGCTTCTATTGTAAGTACATTGGAATCCTCTGGCACTTATGCTGAACCATAAACATATCTGAAACCCTGAACATCTTCGAACTTTATCCTTCACTGAAGTCTGTACATATGAATGAACTTCCTCCAGCAATCTATAATAGACTCCAAGATTCCATCTAATATTTTAATTCTTTGTATTTGCCGTATATTCTTTCTTCTCGATTCCTGTACTTGAGCTCTGCAATTCATTGCTTGATTAAATTGCAGATTTGGATCACTAGAATCTTTCTGGTACTTTGACAACTGCTTCACTGCTTCCACATCCTTGAATACTTCAACCTTTATTCTTCACTGAGGCATGAACATATTAATGAACTTCTTCCAGTGAGCTAATGCTTCAAGTCTGTAGATTTCTTCTTTATCCTTTGTCTTTACCAAGTCTTCATGTCTTCCTGATTCCGGTGATAACTTCATATTATTTACACGTCCTGTTCTTGTGTTGAGTTATAAACCTATGTTACATATAGGTCTATACATACAGCCTTTCAGCTTTATTCAATCAATTTTGAATTTCAAGAATGCTAGTTTGATTAAATTGCCTAGAATGAACTAATAAAGAATTGACTATTATAAATCCATGTCAAAAATCATTTTTGCTACATTGGATAGACGTAGCACAATGAATGTGCCTCTGCAAATCACACCTCATATGAGGAGTGTATTTGTAGGGTACCCACTTGTGCAGCCTAAATATGGTTACCTTGAAGCAGTAGAGGGTCCCAAGGTGGAAGATGTACCCAATGTACCTAACCTAGGGACTCTTAACCCAACTGCAGGCCTTTCTTCATATCCCCTATATGTTAGTTAACCAACCTCTACATCCTCTCAACAATGTATAGTTAAAAAGAAGAAAAGGAAGAAATCAGCTGCTAAGAAGAGATGCAACTGATGAACCTGAGTCTCCTATGGAATCTCTAAAGAAGAGGAAAAAGAGTAAAGAGACCACACAAAGCCACTCTACATCCTCTCAACATGGTGTAGAGGTATCAAAGGGATAAAACCTGTTACTAGATACATTATCTCAACAGAATGTATCTATTGAAATTAGGAGCCAGCCCACTCCACATTGTAAAGAGTCTGCATCATCACAGGAACCCACTATGTTGATGATAGAAGTGTAGTTGAAAAGGAGACACGTGATCACATAGGTACCTCTATTGAAACTTTCCCATTTTCTCAGGGGGAATTTCCAACACTCATATCTATTCAAAATCTTTCTTCCACTTCTCAAATTTCTTCTCAACCAATTGTGTCTATCCAAACACAAAAGGTTATTGATTACCAGGAATCGAGTCCTCCTGGTGATCCAATTTCAAGTGTCTTGGTGCATGACACCTTACTCACCACTCAGGATATACATTTAGATGGTGAGGGAATACATGCTGAGGTATCTCCTAATGACACCATCAAAACCACAGAGGTTCCAGAATTTTTTACTTCAGACTCTGTGGGGGTTAATGTTACTTTTCCTTTTGGTTTCATTAATGAACTGTTGGAGCACTAGGTGTCTTCAAAGACATTGGGTAATCTAGGGGACCTCCATTCCATGCAAATGGCATCCCCTAGTCACTCCCCAATTTTTCAAAGGTTGTACTCTATGAAGAATTCACCTATCCGTCCAGAATCTATTAATGATTCATCTGAGAAATTGGATGAAGAGATAGATACTGAGGGACTCACTATAACAAGTGGTCCTAGCTCTAACTTCATGATAGAATGGCTAAAGCCTGTGCAACATGACATTGCTTCAAGACCATCAACTGGTAGTTTTGTCTCAGAAGAAAAATTAAAAGAATTGTATGGAGACCAGTTTGATGGGTTCTACTATATTGCACAACAACTGCTCACATCTCATCTACCAAATAAAGACTATGCAGAAATACTCCTTCAATATGTAAAAGACCAAGAGGAGATAAATGATAAGAATGCTTAAGTGGCTGAAGAATGAGAGGCCAATATAGATGCTTGGTTGGATGCAAAGCAGACTGTGAGCATGTAGGAGATTCTACAGTGGATGAGAGAAAAATATTTGACTTCACTTGGGTCTTGTGAAAAAGTATTCACTCTAACTGCTATTTGTGATACTATTCATGAAGCTGCAAAAGTAAAACTGCAGGTAAATCATTATTTAGAAAGGGGTGTTTAATATGAAATTGAAGATCACGGGTACAAAATGGAGGGCACCTTAAAGTCTATTGAAGAAAAGATGAAGCCTTGTGGCATTTATACAACTACAAGCTCCAAGTCTGAATCTTCTCTATCAAGAATTAAAATAAATGACATGAATGATAAAATGGAGAAGGCATTCAAATAGATGATTGAAAGCAATGCCACTCTTTAATAAAATCAGACCAAAATCAATAACATGGTGGAAGTTTTCTATAAAAATAGACATGTAGACAAACTGCCACATGATGTGCCACTTAAGAACTTGACTCTATTCCAGGTGGATTTATATTATCACTCAAAAACAAAGGATGAGCAGACACAAGCCTCTATAGTTGCCAAATTAACCGAAAAAATGAAGAAATTGACTACAAATCAACAAACACTCTCCACTACTGTGAATGAAATTGTTGCTAATGTGAGCTCACTTTAAAAGGAAGTCACTTCTTCAATGTCTGGCCAAAGTCTATTTCTCATTCAAGTCACAAATCAGTTAGCATCAATTCAAACTCTTCTCTCCACAATGATTGTTCCAAGTCAAGCACCTCAAGTGCAAATACCAACTCAAATCAAGCCAAGTCACTCTTTATTCTTACCCATGCCACAAGATATCAACCCTAATGGGGAGAATGAAAGAAGGGAGGAAATTAAAGCTGAGAGGCAAAAGATAGTAATGATAACTTTGAGACAAGAGGTGTTAAAACCAAATGTAGATAATGAGTTTCTCCAAACTTTGAAGGTCATCAAGGCAAAAGTTAANTATTCTTACCCATGCCACAAGATATCAACCCTAATGGGGAGAATGAAAGAAGGGAGGAAATTAAAGTTGAGAGGCAAAAGATAGTAATGATAACTTTGAGACAAGAGGTGTTAAAACCAAATGTAGATAATGAGTTTCTCCAAACTTTGAAGGTCATCAAGGCAAAAGTTAAAGGACATCATTGGAATTACTAGAATCTTCTAGAAAAAGTCATCATCACTGTGAGGGGAGTCAAATTTTAATAAAATGGCAAATTCTTCAAAGAGCCTGTAGTGTAGATGGAATCTGGCTACTTCAAGGTTTCAATTAGTCTCTTCAATAAACTATCCTACACTGAATTGGAATGCTTGCATAAAGCCATTAAAACAGTGATTCAGGTAGATGAGAAATTGAAAAAATTTGTCATAAGTCCTCTCCTACCTATTTCTCTTCTTGAGGCATACTGCAATCCTGATGGTTTGATATATATGGCAAAGGCAAAAAAGTTGGCATACTTCAGAATTCCTTAACATTTAAATCAAAGAAATAGAAGCCAAATCATTAGTCTGTTTGACTTGCTTGAGAAGAAAAAGATCAAACAAGAAGAAGACATGGTGATTTAGGAGAAAATGAAGTAGTTCATGAATGAGAAAATCTCTAATTTTGCAAAGAAATAATTGGAAAAGAAAAAGAAGGATGATAAAGACAAAGGTCAGGGAAAGAAAGACAACAAACCTGCACCTAGGAGTGATAATGATGGAAGGAAGGAAGATAAGAACAAGAAATATGGAGATGAATAGAAGAAGAAAGATGATTCAAACAAGGAAAAGAAATTATAAAGGAAAAATCCAACAAAGCAACAAGTTGTTGGAAGTCATGTTAGTGCACCTACCTCAAATCAAGGTACTAATGTGTCTCCAATAATTTCTAAAACTGCTAATGTCTCTAAATCCAAATCACCAAAAAGACATCTTGTCAAGGTGACTGCAAATAGAGTGATAAAGAAAGAAGTTAAAGGAAATCAATTCAAAAATCTCAAGCCTTGCAAAAGAATTCTATATAGTGTAGCCATCAAGATGAAAGTCAAGTATTCTGCTAGTTCTTCACTAGTTAGAAGTCCTAAATGGAAGAAGCAGCTCATCATTCCTGATAAAGGCTTGCCAATTCAGCCTATTTAAGAAAAGGTTGAAGTCGACAAGTTAAAGATCAAACAATGGAAATCAAACAGTATTTGCAAGGTTGAGATGAGAAACAGAAGGATGTTTGTGACTAATGTTGATGGAGAAGAAAGGCCCTTCTACCATGACCAATCAACATCAACCACTCATGACATAAAAAGAGTAATCAGCCTTTTTGACAAGAAATGCATGGTGAATAAATTAAAGATGGTTGAAGTGGCAGAATACCTATCTAGGAAGTACCAAAAGAAAATTGACAAGGCCAAGTACTTAAAAGAGATGGTAGAAAAGAAGACCAAAGAATATGAAGAGATTGAGAGAATGTCTAAAGAGCTGAGAAGACAGGGAAAATGCAGAGTATTTAAAGATCCTGATAGAGCTGAGTTCAAACTTAGAAATGGAGTAACAACCAAAGTCACACTCAAGTTTTTCAATGATTATCCCTTAAAAACTCTCATAATTGCTGCTGACATGCTGAAAGATGCAATTCTAACTGAGGAAATAATTTCAAGACAAGAAATTCTTCAGGCTATTGAAGAGATCAACTCAAGAGAAGAAAAAGAAAAGAAAGCAAAATATGATCAATTCATGCAGCAACATCAATATCAACAACAATAAAGGTAGGTTGATATCTTGTATAAATTTATGAAATTGTCTTTTCCCAAATTGTGGGAGATTGTTGGACTAAATCAAACATATTATATTGTATTTACTTTTCTTGTTGTAACACATTTAGAACTTCTGTATTAGGTTGGTGACTTAGTTATTTTAATGTATTATTGCAGATAGAAGTATGATCAAATTGTAATTTCAAATTATAATTAAAGTCAAAGAATAAAGTCTAATAGAATATTCAAGTTGGATCATGCATCTAGACAAAGAAGACTTCTTCAAGAATAAGGAATGCAGTCTGAGAATTCTTCTAAGGCAAATAGCTATTCGAGAAGTCACCACAATCGAGAAGTCAAATGTGCAACTGGTAGAGAAGTCTCAAAATATTCATTGGTTCAGTAATCGATCGAGAAGTATTCATTTGAGAAGTCAAGGAATTGAAGCCAATCGAGTAGTGTCAAAAAGCTTTACACTCGAGAAGTCCAGTAAAACAAATCGAGAAGTTAAAAAAGGAAGCAATCGAGAAGTCTAAGAAAAGAGATTAATCGAGAAGTCTATGGTAGTGGATCATTAGAAAAGTCTAGCCTAATCGAGAAGTCTATCCTAATCAAGAAGTCATCAAAGTCATGATCAATCGAGAAGTCTAGTCATTCGAGAAGTATCCAGTCAAAAGGCTGATCGAGAAGTCTCAAAAGCATTCGATCGAGAAGTCTACCTCATGACTTCTCAAAGCAACAATTTAGTATTCGATTGATTCAAGGAGCTATTTTCAAGAAGATTTGTAGAATAATGAGACAATTAATTTGAAACGCTGTCATGATCTAGATTAGTCAAACCTGTGAAGATAGAGACAAGTCTATAAGGAAGCTTGAAAGAAGAACAAGACAAAGACAGTAGAGAAAATACAGAAGGAGCAGACTCTCTAGTGAAAGACATAGCTAGAAATAGAATGGTGTAAAATGTAAATTTTATGTTGTCTATTTCTAGTTTTAGTAACCAGTCTGTAAGAGCATGTGCTAATAAGACATGTTGTCTATATAGAAGAAAGCACAGTCTTATAGATAAGTAAGTTGAATATTTTCATTGTATTCACTCCTTATTTTCTTCAAGAACAAGAAGTTGAGATTCATACATAGAATCTCAGATTTGTAGCAATTCATTATAATACAATATTAGTTTGAAAGTTAATCTTGAGTGTTTATTTCATTTCCGCATTTCTCATATATACACTACATGATTAACTAGGTTACAAACAGAATTGCAAACCATAACTAATTCAGTTCAGAAAAAGAAAGTTTAAAAAGAATCAAACTATATATTCACCCCCCCTGTCTAGTTTCTCTTTATCTCATTCCTAATAAATAATAAATATAATATTTATTATTTCCTTTGGGTTATTTTCTACCCATATCATTTGGCCCCCAACATTTGGGAAAACTTCACGAGTTTTTGTAAAAGTTTTACTAAGGGTTTTTGTGCCTATCGGGCATTGGACTCATTATTTAGCTAATAAAACTTCAAGAGTTCCACTTTAATTTTGGGTTGGTGCCTTTCGTATAATTAATACTTTAAAAGAATTATTTTTCACATAAGTAAGGTCCCACAAGATATTCTTAAATTTTATACCATTTTTTAGTCAAAAAATGGGGAGGAAGAAATTTATTTGACCGGGTCAATTCGACCTGGATTGATGTCGAATAGACCTCAAATTTAGTCTCAGGTCGAATGGAACCCAAGTCGATAGGGTCTCATTTTCACTGGTTCTTTTCGATCTGGATTGAGGTCGAATATACCTCAATTTTAATCTCAAATCGAACTTGGTTGGCCCAGATCGAACTTGGCTGGCCCATATTGAATAGACCTCATTTGAGCTCGATTATAGATCATTTTTCCTTTCAAGTCGATCCAACAGTTGCAAGGAACTGTTCGACCTCATTTGAGGTCGAACAGAGCTCATTTCTACCTTGAGGTCGAATTTTCTCATCCAGGGGATAGTCGACCTCATTTGAAGTCGAGTAATCCAAATGTTGTTAATGTTGACTTGTCCACACCAGGATAATGTTTACAAAAAATTCCTTCTATCGACCTAGTTTGAGGTCGAATAAACCTCAAAAGAGGCCTTAGGTCGATTTCATTGAGTTTATCGACCTCAATTGAGGTCGAGAAGACCATTTTCATATCACTTTTNTAAATAATAAATATAATATTTATTATTTCCTTTGGGTTATTTTCTACCCATATCATTTGGCCCCCAACATTTGGGAAAACTTCACGAGTTTTTGTAAAAGTTTTACTAAGGGTTTTTGTGCCTATCGGGCATTGGACTCATTATTTAGCTAATAAAACTTCAAGAGTTCCACTTTAATTTTGGGTTGGTGCCTTTCGTATAATTAATACTTTAAAAGAATTATTTTTCACATAAGTAAGGTCCCACAAGATATTCTTAAATTTTATACCATTTTTTAGTCAAAAAATGGGGAGGAAGAAATTTATTTGACCGGGTCAATTCGACCTGGATTGATGTCGAATAGACCTCAAATTTAGTCTCAGGTCGAATGGAACCCAAGTCGATAGGGTCTCATTTTCACTGGTTCTTTTCGATCTGGATTGAGGTCGAATATACCTCAATTTTAATCTCAAATCGAACTTGGTTGGCCCAGATCGAACTTGGCTGGCCCATATTGAATAGACCTCATTTGAGCTCGATTATAGATCATTTTTCCTTTCAAGTCGATCCAACAGTTGCAAGGAACTGTTCGACCTCATTTGAGGCCGAACAGAGCTCATTTCTACCTTGAGGTCGAATTTTCTCATCCAGGGGATAGTCGACCTCATTTGAAGTCGAGTAATCCAAATGTTGTTAATGTTGACTTGTCCACACCAGGATAATGTTTACAAAAAATTCCTTCTATCGACCTAGTTTGAGGTCGAATAAACCTCAAAAGAGGCCTTAGGTCGATTTCATTTAGTTTATCGATCTCAATTGAGGTCGAGAAGACCATTTTCATATCACTTTTGCATAACTCATTTTGTTCTAGTTTTGTGGTCGAATAAACCTCAAATTCCTTCTTAGCTAGAATTTTGGTTCCCTCAGGCCTATTGTAGATTGACCTCAATTGAGTTCCAAANCATATTGAATAGACCTCATTTGAGCTCGATTATAGATCATTTTTCCTTTCAAGTCGATCCAACAGTTGCAAGGAACTGTTCGACCTCATTTGAGGCCGAACAGAGCTCATTTCTACCTTGAGGTCGAATTTTCTCATCCAGGGGATAGTCGACCTCATTTGAAGTCGAGTAATCCAAATGTTGTTAATGTTGACTTGTCCACACCAGGATAATGTTTGCAAAAAATTCCTTCTATCGACCTAGTTTGAGGTCGAATAAACCTCAAAAGAGGCCTTAGGTCGATTTCATTGAGTTTATCGACCTCAATTGAGGTCGAGAAGACCATTTTCATATCACTTTTGCATAACTCATTTTGTTCTAGTTTTGTGGTCGAATAAACCTCAAATTCCTTCTTAGCTAGAATTTTGGTTCCCTCAGGCCTATTGTAGATTGACCTCAATTGAGTTCCAAATCTTTTTATGCAAATTTTGAGGTCTAGCTAAACTCAATTTTAGTTTGAGTTTGAAGTGTTTTTATATAATTTCTTCGAGCCTTGATCTTATTCAAACTTTTAGGCCTTCGACATTGTGGGCCTGTGTCGTGCCACGGTTTCAATGGCCTATTCCTGGCCTATGGCACGGCTATTGGTCCCATTATGGGCCTGACCCAATCCTTATGCCCAGATTATAGATCCTTCCATAGTGTTCTAGAATAATATTCTTATTTTTATTTTATTATTATTATTTGTTACTCGTGAGCCTTTTATCATTGGCCTTCATAATTAGGCCCATTTACCAGCCATACCGGTTACCAGGCTCCTCAATGGTCACCTCACCNGCAAAAAATTCCTTCTATCGACCTAGTTTGAGGTCGAATAAACCTCAAAAGAGGCCTTAGGTCGATTTCATTGAGTTTATCGACCTCAATTGAGGTCGAGAAGACCATTTTCATATCACTTTTGCATAACTCATTTTGTTCTAGTTTTGTGGTCGAATAAACCTCAAATTCCTTCTTAGCTAGAATTTTGGTTCCCTCAGGCCTATTGTAGATTGACCTCAATTGAGTTCCAAATCTTTTTATGCAAATTTTGAGGTCTAGCTAAACTCAATTTTAGTTTGAGTTTGAAGTGTTTTTATATAATTTCTTCGAGCCTTGATCTTATTCAAACTTTTAGGCCTTCGACATTGTGGGCCTGTGTCGTGCCACGGTTTCAATGGCCTATTCCTGGCCTATGGCACGGCTATTGGTCCCATTATGGGCCTGACCCAATCCTTATGCCCAGATTATAGATCCTTCCATAGTGTTCTAGAATAATATTCTTATNTAGATTATAGATCCTTCCATAGTGTTCTAGAATAATATTCTTATTTTTATTTTATTATTATTATTTGTTACTCGTGAGCCTTTGATCATTGGCCTTCATAATTAGGCCCATTTACCAGCCATACCGGTTACCAGGCTCCTCAATGGT
>QRFB01007458.1:0-16399 GCA_008931105.1 Oenanthe javanica
TTTCTCTAGTTGAGTTACATAGTAATTAAGTGTTACAAGTTAGTACACCTATGCCTTTCAGAGCTTACTCTAACAGAGAATGTTCTATCAGAGATTATCAACCGACAGAGTTTATCAATCAGAGTTTGTGAAGAAAACGACAAATCAGAATTTGATTTGGATAGTGAAGAAGGAATTCAAATGCAAGTCTAAATTACCTTATTGAAGCTACTATTTTCATTATCTGTTTTGTAGTTGGATTTGTAATTGTGTCTATATAAACACAAAGATAGGTTAACATTATTCATTCGAGTTATATTTTTCTCAATCTAGCAGCTCTTAAGAACATTGAATTTCTTGAGAGATTTTTGTATTCAAGTTCATTATTATTAATACAAAACAGTGTTTCTTTTATATACTTGTATTCCTGATCGATTATTTGGTGTCTATTATATTCAACCCTCCTTCTATAATATATTATCATCTCAGCAAACATGTTATTTATTATAAAATCCTATTAAAATTTCAAAAAAACTAAATACATATAATTTATTTCATTATAATATAATAATATAGTAGTATAGATCTAATACAATTGCAACATATCTCAATTTCATCCGTACTCAAATTCCTTAAATACTATTAAATTTATAATATATTACTAATCATATAAACCTAAAAATGTATAATTATAATAGATGTAAATTATTTAAGATAATTTTATAATATAAATAATATAATAATAAAATATTAAATCAAATAATATTTAAAATTAAAACCACTTTAAGAACAAATTCAAAAAAATATTTTATTTTCGAACTTATTTAAATTTCTTATATTTTCTAATTAAATAGATATAGAGATATATACCAAAATTATAAAATATTAATAATATATAAATCACTTTTTTTAATAATATCACTAATTTCAATATTTATATTAAAATTTTAATAATTGTCATTATAATTTAAAATAATACTATAACAATCTTTTTTATGCAATATTTTTATGCACATATTATGATAATTAATTTCACATGTTTTTCAATACGTTAATAATTCGAATTGTGTTAGTTGTGTTAATTATCGGAGAAATGCAGAAATATTTATTTTAATATAAATAAAATTTTAAAAATTTGTTGATCCGTGCATGTATAATTTATAAATAGCAATTGAAAACACTCCAAAGCGCTGTCATAAGCATCCAATTGGAAGTAGTAGATATATGCATTATACACACACATTAACAAACAGAACTTGTGGAGATCGAGTGTGACCCATTACATTCCATCTCAAAACTCGATTCTAACTCAATTTCCCTTTCCTTCTTGATTGGTGAAAATCATAAACATCAAATTTTTACAAGCAAAAGATGAAGACTTATGTTAAAAGAGGGAATAGGGATAAAAGGGTCATTGAAATTGATCATCTAAAAGGTCTTTTTCTTTACAATTGTACACTTGATTGAATTCGAAGAGGCTTGTTTTCGTAATCTGTTTTATACAATTATTCTTGATATAATTCTTTGAGGTTGACTAAAATTATGTGGTCTGATCTAAGCTTAATTGTATATACATTTGAGTTTACTTGTGTTTTATACTTGAACTTTGTTTTAATTTTGAGACTTGAGAGGTATTTATCAGAATGTGTTTCTTTTGTGCTATATTAATTCTGTTCGCAAATGTTCGTCATATTTAAGCTTCTTAAAGTCTTTTGATTGCTGGTGTTTATCAAGTGGATTGCATCGAAATTTTGCTATTTAACCCCTCTAAAGATATTATCAGGAAATACTGTTTTTTCATTAAGAAAAATAAGAAGCTATGATGAATATAACGAAAAGTTTTTGCTATTAAACTTCAAAGTTGCATGAACTACGTAAATATGCAAATTTATTTGATTTTTCTTATGGTTGTAAATGATACTAAACATTTATTTGTTAGTAGTCTCTCTATTTTATTTTTTAACAACTTGGTATCTAGCTTATATGATGGACTTATTATTGCCAGAATCTGCCTCAATCCCTTTTTTTCTAATAAGGTCCGCTTTGAAGCCGTAAGCTTGCTGGTTTTTCCATCATCCAATCAATCAAAGAGTCTAGTCCAGGTGAGACCAAGGACCCAGAGGCTGATATACTTGACCTACCTTTGGATCAATGAAATATATCCCGAAATAAAAGGAAAGCAGTGTATTCGGAAAATCCAACTCTGAAAGTTGGCTTACTTGCCAAACTTGTTCTTGCACAATCGTGCAATGAAAGGTTTGTCTCATACGTATGCTTTATAAGTTTCATGATACACATCAGAGATTTCAACTAGATATCAGTTTAAATGAAAACATTAATTGAACTTGATCAGGTATCAAGGTTATTACCTAATATGGATTAAAAATCATTCCAACCCTAATTCAATGTACAACCAAATTGAAATAGACCTGTTATCTAGATTGATTTCAGCACACAAACAACCTCACTGGAAAGGTGACATTTACTTGCGTAGGAAAAGGGTTTTCAGTAATTTGAGTTATTCAGAACTGATCATTAGCAGTGTTGTAAAAAGCGCTAAGCGGTTCTAAGCGGCGAGAGGACCTTCTAGCGCCTAGGCGGCCGCATAGGCGGATTTCTAAGCGGGACGTTAAGCGGATTAGTAATATATATTTAAATATTTAGATATAATATTATTATATTTAAAAATAAAATTATGTAGTAATAAGAATTTAAACTTATAATATTCTTAATAAAATACTTTTTTTAATTTTTTAATATAATTATAGTCATATTTAAAAATATATATTTAAAAATATATTTTTAAAAATTAAAAAATTAGCTTAATAACCGCTTAATTTTTTAATATTCCGCTTAATGACCGCTTAATCCGCTTACTAATCCGCTTAATTTTAAAAAACGCTTAATCACCCGCTTACTATAAAATCGAAGCGTTTTATACCCCGATTTCACTTAGGCGGTCGCTTAATCGGCCGCTTAATCCGCTTTTTAGAACACTGATCATTAGCATCATGTTTGCGTTGTACATATAGTAAGACTGATATCGTGAGGTTAATTGGTGGAGAAAGTTATCTTCAATTCTTAGTCGCCTAACTGTTAATAGGAATGTGACAACGTGTAAGAGTAGCTAGCTTGGATTGAAAATATTTAAGTGTATTTTTTCTTCGAATAATTAGCATTTTGCACCCCTTATTTTTTAACGTTTTTTTCAATTTGGTCTCAAATTAAGTTTTTTTGACATATTGTACCTTTAAATTTCAAATTAGCTTCACTTTGCACATTTTTGATCAAATTAGAAGGAGTAAAATAGGAAATACTTTATTTAAGTATGGTTTATGACAAAATGCACCCCATAATTTTAAATTTTTTACAAAGTGCACCTTAATTTAATATTTTACTTTTTTTTGTCAGGTTAATATTTTACTTTTTTTAAATAAATGTTAATGTTTTAGAAATAACCAATTGTAAGTTATATTAGTTAACATATTTTTTAGTGATACTTGCTAAAAGATATATTTCCTTTATCTNCCGCATAGGCGGATTTCTAAGCGGGACGTTAAGCGGATTAGTAATATATATTTAAATATTTAGATATAATATTATTATATTTAAAAATAAAATTATGTAGTAATAAGAATTTAAACTTATAATATTCTTAATAAAATACTTTTTTTAATTTTTTAATATAATTATAGTCATATTTTAAAAAATATATATTTAAAAATTAAAAAATTAGCTTAATAACCACTTAATTTTTTAATATTTCGCTTAATGACCGCTTAATCCGCTTAATTTTAAAAAATGCTTAATCACCCGCTTACTATAAAATCGAAACGTTTTATACCCCGATTCCGCTTAGGCGGTCGCTTAATCAACCACTTAATCCGCTTTTTAGAACACTGATCATTAGCATCATGTTTGCGTTGTACATGTAGTAAGACTGATATCGTGAGGTTAATTGGTGGAGAAAGTTATCTTCAATTCTTAGTCGCCTAACTGTTAATAGGAATGTGACAACGTGTAAGAGTAGCTAGCTTGGATTGAAAATATTTAAGTGTATTTTTTCTTCGAATAATTAGCATTTTGCACCCCTTATTTTTTAACGTTTTTTTCAATTTGGTCTCAAATTAAGTTTTTTTGACATATTGTACCTTTAAATTTCAAATTAGCTTCACTTTGCACATTTTTGATCAAATTAGAAGGAGTAAAATAGGAAATACTTTATTTAAGTATGGTTTATGACAAAATGCACCCCATAATTTTAAATTTTTTACAAAGTGCACCTTAATTTAATATTTTACTTTTTTTTGTCAGGTTAATATTTTACTTTTTTTAAATAAATGTTAATGTTTTAGAAATAACCAATTGTAAGTTATATTAGTTAACATATTTTTTAGTGATACTTGCTAAAAGATATATTTCCTTTATCTAAAATTACTTATCCATTTTGAATTTTCCACATATTTCAAACTGTATTGAACATATAGTTTAGTTAATTACTTTTATTTTTTTGTCAATAAGAATTTATATTTCAAACTTTTATTATTCCGTTAAAATTATGCATAAAAAAATTTCGTTTCCCAAATATCCTATTTTTAATTAATTATATGAGAATAAAACTTAGATGTAAAGAGAAAGGGAATGAGAAATAATATTGCATGTGTATTAAATTATGATTAATATAATAAAATTAATTTTTATTTTACTTCTAAAATGAAAATTTTTAAATAAATTTATTTCTTTTGACATTTTCACTAAAAAAATATTAGCTAATATATAGAATAATTAACATTTTTCTTAGTGAAAATGTATTAACTAATATATATTACCTTATATATTAACTAATACCTTTTCACTAATAAAAATGCTAATTACTCTATATATTAGCTAATACTAATTAATATTATATATATTACTTATATTAGTTAATATATCTTACTAATAAAGTTTTATTGACAAAAAAAAGTAATTAACTAAATTTATGTTCAATACAGCTTGAAATATGTGTAAAATTTAAAATGGATAATTAATTTTAGAAAGAGAGAGTATATCTTTTAGCAAGTATCACTAAAAAATATATTAACTAATATAACTTACAATTGATTATTTCTAAAATATTAACATTTATTTAAAAAAAAGTGAAATATTAAATTATAGTGTACTTTGTAAATAAAATAAAATTATGGGGTACATTTTATCATAAATCACACTTGAATAAATCATTTCTTATTTTACCCCTACTAATTTGGTCAAAAAGGTGCAAATTGAAGCGAATTTGAAATTTAGAGATGCAAAATGCCAAGAAACGTAGTTTAAGACCAAATTGAAAAAACGTCCAAAGATAAGTGGTGCAAAATGCTAACTACTCTTCTTCTATTTGTATGATGTATACGAGAGCTCCAACTTTCCATTGCAATTAATTTGCAACTAATTTTAGAAATCTCTGCCAAAATATATTGATGTTTGATAAGTCGAAGGGGACAACGGGCCTCAATCTAGTTCCTGTGCTATCAATGTTGATGCTCAGAGAACTGGTACATCAGCAAGAGAGTTGGTTCCTGAAAAGTCCACAAGTACAGTGAGTAGTGATATATGCCTAACTCCAGAGAGTGTCATTTGGGCCAAACTGGATTGCCAGATGTGGTGGCCTGCTGAAGTAAGTTAGTTATGTTTCGTTTTTATAAATAAACTTTTGGGATATTGCCGAATATGTTTGCTAGTGTGGGGGAACAAGTCACCTCAATGACTATCTACACCGTATATCTAAATTACATTTTCAACAAGTGACTATGTAATCTGTTTTTTTTTTTGGAAAAATCAATTACCCTAAACTTCTAGTTAGCATATATATATATATACATATATATGGGAGCTAGCAGTGCAGAATTCTACAGATAATAGTATCATATTTACTATAAACCTTGCGCAATTATTAATTGCAAAATATTGAACATGTAATTTGGTAACGTTATTTATACACTTATTACTATTAACCCCCTTACAAGCAAAAGACACAAATTTTAGCAAATAATTAGTTACTTTAAATATTCGAAAGTGGTGATAAGATTAATTCAATTTGTAGTTTAGGGATGTCAGTGGAAAATACCTGGTAAAGGAGTAAAAAAGGAGGTGTGTTACATGATATTCACTTCTGATTGACGAACATAAAAGTTACAATTTTGCATATAATTTTTGACCGATATATGAATCCAATGTTTTGAGGGAGCAGGTTCTAAGGATGCATAACCCTCAATCCTCATGTAGTTTTGTTCCTCGATTAACTAGCAAGTGTTTTTATATTTCTGAAAAGTTTTTAAAGCCTCTTGATCATTATAATTATCCTTGGTGGGAATATATGTTATTTCTTTGACTTGGACACTATTAATGAAAGTTGATTTTGGAAAATTCAATATATTTTGGAATCAGAACATATGTACTCATCCAATCATTATGTATATATCAATATCTTAAAATGGCTTCATATCTTTTTTGCTGACTAATATTATCATGAGTTAGTTCATCTCCTTTGTCCACTCTTTGATATTATCCGAAATATTTTTATAAATTTTGTACTTATTTTCCACTTTCACTCGTTTGAAGTGTGGCTTCTATCAATATGGATATCTAGTTTCCGATATGAATTTGTATCACTGTTCGTAAATATCCCACATTTTACAATTGTGTTTTATTTCAAATCTACTTTTCCCTCTTTTCCTGTCATTCGGAGTCAACTTCATACTAGTTTTCGAACTTTCCTTAGATATGTATATTTGCTTTCCGATGGAAGAGATTAATATTGGTTTTCTAAGATTGTATTCCATAGCATGCTATATTAATTGTAATTTCAAATTCATCTTTATATGTAACAATCTAGCAACATGGTTCTTACTTATTCAGGTCCTGCCTTCCTGATAAGAGAACTAGCACTTAATTCTCATAATAAAATCACTGAGGAACTTTGGTTTAGTAGATTTCTTCGACATTGATGAGAGGTAACCTGTTTTAGTGCTTACACCGCTTTTTTCCGAGCTTTCAAAATTTTTTATAACAGTTTCAAATTGTAATCATAAGCCTCTTGGCATTGCTTTTCGGTGGTTGGACCTAGGGGTGAGCATAAAACCGAATTGAAACCGAAACCGAACCGAAACCGGCGAAAACCGAACCGAAAAAACCGAAACCGAAACCAAACCGGCGGTTGCGGTTTTTGATTTTTAAAAACCGAGACTTTCGGTTCCGGTTCCGGTTATAGGTCAAAACCGAACCGAAAAAAACCGAACCGAACCGATCATTAAAATAAATAAATTTATTATAATATATATATATATATATATATATATATATATAATTTAAGTATTAAATTTCCCTAGAACATAGTTTTTTCAATTATATTTCATATTACAACATCAACTATACTAATATTGAATGTGGGAATATGACAACCCCTTTACAACATTTTATTCCTCTATTTTCCAATTAAAAAGCATATAATCAGGAGTAAACATCATTAGACATGATTATGTGCTTTTTAGATTGCATACTACGATAAAGAACATTTATATTTTGTTGATTCAACCTTAAAATTTGATTGTTAAAGTTTCTTACCTTTTTTTTGTAGTATTATTATGCAGAATGTGATCAAATATTTGATTGTATAAAATTTGAATGTAAAAATATAATGATTTAAATTATATATTTTTTCATTTTTATTTATCCGATTTTTTAACCGAACCGATAAAAACCGAATCGGTCTTTTTAAAACCGAAACCGAAACCGATGGTTCGGTTGCGATTGCGGTTTTCAATTTTTAAAACCGAAGATATGCGGTTCCGGTTCCGGTTTCGGTCAAAAACCGGACCGAACCGAACCGTGCTCACCCCTAGTTGGACCAATGCAACTAGAGATCTTTCACCGTTTGAGGACGTGAGTATAAATATTGTATTCTATAAGGCCACTATAACCCACTTCTTAAGTGCCTATATTATTTCTACCCGCAAAGTTATGCATTTCTCTATTGGCAACTTGGTTTTTCGATGTATTTTACCATTCACTATTCAAATGTTACCATAAACCTTGAGCTTGATTGCAGATGTTGAAAGTGCAGTGCATCGAACAATTGTTTCAGTAATTTTCACTTATTAAAGCCGTAATTTTTGCGGCACTTTTTGTGCAGTCTTTTCAATTAGCTAAACTTCTAATGCACAGTAGGGTTAAATACTGAAAATTTGTACAGTGCAAAATAGGAAAGGACTGATGGTGTTTCCATTAGTCTAAGGCTACTTTAGTTACTTGCATAATTCTTACTTTCAACTAAGCCTGGATAGCAGTTTTGTCTCAGTTACTACAATTGAGTAATTGACCTTTGGTGAGGTGTACTTAATGCGCTGAAACTGAATATTTCATATAAGGATATCAACCGGGAAAGAAATGAAAATGCTATTTTTGGAATGTGATAAATGCCCTATTTTCTGTTGTCGCATTCTATGTAGTCATCCAATTAACTAATCATTTCTTATCTTCAGTGCTTCGAGGAAAGAAGTTGCAACCCTTTGGAAGAGTTTCAACAGGCACTGAAACAGTATAGTAGCTCTTCTAATGTGCATTTGAACTAATTCTTTAAAATATTGCTATTGATATATCTGGTTTCTATTTATTTTACATTCTCTAATTGTTCTACTCTATTCTGGGTGCAGGCACTACACAAGAAGAAACAGCTAAGTTTATAACTGTAGAATGGTATTTAGAAAGACCAGACTACCATTATACTTGTTCAAGGCAAAAGCGACGAACTCCCATAACCTTTTTTGTGGAATTATGTTAAATGCCATGTCACTCATCAACCATAATATGCATTCGTTATAGTTTACTACTCTGGTCCTTGGGAAAAAATTTTATTGTATGATTTACATGTAGTCTAGTGAATGACAGGAAGGCCTGTATGGCACTCTGCATGGTTTTAGATCTGCTTTTTGACACTCGGTCTCAGTTACCATGAGGTCATGTATGGTTTTAAACCTTCAAATATGTTTCTGGAAAATGGGGACAACTAAAATATGGTCACCACCCAAATCAATAGCTAGCTTCTTTGGTTGGACGATCACTGTGTCTGACTATGCAACTTGGAAGTTATTCAGCATAATATATCTTTACTCATATTTCTTTTACCTAGTATTATCAAACTTCTACCCCATGCTGTAACAGATTTGGGAACCACAGCAAATCCAAGCCGAACAGAAAGTGACAGTTTCAAAAAAGGAAGCAACAAGAGAGAAAAACCGAAAGTTCACATCAATGTAAGTTATACTAAACACGTAAATGCTGCTTATCTGGCAGAAGTTTTCATTGTCTTTGTTGTAAACCTTTGATTTATATATATATTCCCTCCATCTCAAATTAGATCACCCCTTGACTTTTGACAGGTATGTTAAAGTGTATTGACCGGATAGTTTCGTAAATTATTTTTTTAATTATTTTTTTGTAAATAAAAATTTAAGTATCAAATTTTTATTTACAAAGGAAACTTTTTAAAAATAATTTAATGAACTATGTGATCAATGCATCTTAACATACGTGCTAAAAGTCAAGGGGTCATCTAATTTGGGATGAAGGGAATATTTGTTTAGGAAGTTAATGGAACCAACATCAGCGAAGCAGTCTAGGCGCATGAGGATAATGCGATCTCTTGGCCTTGCTCCTCCAGTCAGCTCCCCTTCTGCACAATCTCCAATGCAGGAATGCAAGAGTGGCAAATATAGGTTGTCGCCTAAGAGCATTTTCAATGGGGTTGACTATAATGATTGGCTAGAATAATATAACATAATGGTCGGTTAAAATTTGTTGAATCTCCAATGGGGTTAGTTATAATGATTGACTATATTTTGAAAAGTGTATTTTATTATTATTTTCAAATTCAAACGGTTATATTTTAAAAGTTATATTTCAACGACTTTATTCAAACGGCTCTATTCCAACAGCTATATTTTAACATTCTATAAATAGATGATATTTTCATTATACTTTCGTACATGTCCCCGGTCAAATAAATTAGTTCAACATAGATACAAGATACATATACCTTGGCAAAGAGTGGCGGAAGAGAAGAAACTAGCAGCTGAGAAGAAACTAGCGGCTGAGAAGGGAGGGAGATGATGTGGCTTTGGCTACAGATTTGTAGTAGTGTAATAAATATAGCCAACCATTTGGTTGTGGCTAAATATTTTACCTAAAGGCTTCTCAACCTTGGACGACCTCAATTTCAAGAGATTGTGTATAAGTTATACTATTCACCTGCCACATGGACATTTTAGACAAGGGTTTCCATCGGTTGGAGATGCTCTAAGCGAACCGGTAAAAGATCATAAAAGATATGTATAGTATTTTGTAGTTGAACATTAAAGAGCTGAGAGTACATGCTCTGATACATGAATATACATCCTGTGAGTTGGCTCTGATACTTGTTTTTCTCTCCTTAAAGTTCCATATTATTTGTGATAAATGTACATCCTTTGGTTTTGTTCAATTTCTTAATAGATTTTAATTCTACTTCAAATTCGAAAATATGTTATTCTTATTTCTTTCTTGGACATTTAGATTCATTCTTGTTCACTCTACTCTTCCTTGTGCATTTTACGATCTTGATTTGTTCACGAATTTTAACACTCTTTAATTAATTTTTTGAGCTAGGGACCCAAAAAATTTCTCAAATGAACACATTGACACATGTCAAGTTTTGATTCGTGAGCGCATATATATACACGCAAGGTCTCATGTTATTATTAAGAAAATTACCATTTACTTATGTGATAACTCAATATTTGGGAAAAATTTTGGGGTGTCTACCATTTCTCTAATTTTTTATTAGACGTACCATAATAATGTTATTAGTTCATCGGAGCATCATTTCTAGTCTCTCACTCCCTTCACCAACATTTCAAGTGTTAAATTTCTTTTCTAAAATAAAATTAATTTGCGGCTACTTCGGGTTAGAAATAAAAAAAATAGATTTTTGATAGAATGTATATTTTTATATATATTAAATGATTTTATTCTCATATTAATATTATTTTATATTAATTAGATATTTATTTATTAGATTTTAATATTTCATTATAGTCAGCAAGAAATTTTAAATTGTAAAGGACTGGAGATAAATTAAAAAAAAATTGTATTTATTAAACTATACACACAAAAATTTATTATCTGGGTCATATTTCAAATTCTACAAGTCGGAACAATTTTTAGCACTAGTTTGGTTGTTTAAAAATTGGTTGTTTAAAAATTGTACTCAATACTTTGATATTTAATTTATCTGTCAAGAAAGGATGAAATTATATTTTCTAAGAGTACAAGATACTCTGTGAAAGGTGAGTAAACAACTTCTTAAATTATGTGGATATTTCAACTTCTCTCTAAATATTATTAGAGAAATTACTAAAAATACATTTTTTTTTAAAAAAATTGTGATTTTACCATCTTCTGATTTTTTGTGTAAAAATACGTTTGCAACCAAAAACAATTAGATACAACTTATTTTTCTCTTTTCAGAAATATAATTGAAGTTGCATTTAATTGCATTTATAGTTGAATTTAGATTTTAACCGTGCAACTTGTTAATCAACAAATTATAAGACATAGGGAAATAGCAAATAAATTATGACTAACACAAATACATAACAAATACAAATAGAAAATAGCATTGCACTCATGTCTAGCAATCACGAACACAAATAGCAAATAGCAGTGCATAACACAAATAAATTATGATAATAGTAAATAGCCAGCAAGTAAGGCACAATTGATTACTGCAAATAAATTATATAAATAAATAAAAACAACTCTCACACCATATCCCAAAGCAAGTAGTAGCTTTTTCTAACTGTGCGTTCAATCGCTACCGCAATTACCGGATGACATACAAAAGCAGTCAGTCGATTGCCAGAAAATATAAGCTCAAGGGTTTTCACATCCAAAGTTTTGATAGGAGACATATCAAGGTTCACACTACTCGAAGCGAAGTAGAGATAAAAAGAAATAGAGGGGTCATCTTTAACATAATGACTTAATGGGAGTGATTTATAAGTTTCGTTTTCCATGATTTTTTAGAGTGGGAAGACAGAGGGAGAGGGAGAATGAGAGAGATGAATGAGCGAGAGAGAGAGAAGACAAAGGAAGAAGGAGAACGAGAGAGATGATCATGAGAGAGCGAGAGAGATGAGCGACAGAGAGAGATAAGGGTTTATGAATTGGGGGTAATGTAATTGAATTGTGATTAATTGATTTGTTAATACTCAGTCTCACACCTAGCAAGTAACATGCCCAAGATGGGTATCCTATCCACGGGCCCATATTAGGATGGCTAGCTGATTATTTTAAACAAACGTGGTCAGTGTGTATTTTCTTGTAAACTTTGATGCTCAAAGTGTAAATAACTCTCTATTTTAAAACAATTTTTTTATTAAAATTATATTGTTAAAAAGAATATGTAATTTAATTTAAAATATAATTTTCAGTTTTTTAAAATTATAAATTAATAATTTTTAATTATCAGTTAAAATTTGATCAATTTAACTATAAAAAATTAAATATAACAGATAAATTAGAACGCAAAAAGTATTATTTTAATTTTAATGCAATTTTCTCCTGCTTTTTTAAAAAAAAATCCTGGTATCACCAGAACGGGGCCCGCATATATTTATCTCTCTCCTACTGAACATACAAACACTAGAAAGCACACATTTACAAACGATCAAACTATCAAGTGAAGGATGAAAACGCAATGCGCTGCAAATCCAATCACACTTCGCAACCATCCAATTTTGGAAGCATTATATGAATATATACATACATTATACATACACAAATTGGGGAGATCCAGTGTGACCCCATCTCAAAACCCTATTCCCTTTGCTTTCTTGATTGCTAAAAATCATAAAGATCAGATTTTTACAAGCAAAACATGAAGAGATATGCTAGAAGAGAGAATAGAGATAAAAGGGTCACTGAAATTGCTAACTTTATCCCTCACAAGCAGCCTCTTAGCTCTTCTTCATTAAAACCCTGCACTGATTTAAAAGGTCTTTTTTTGTTAGATTGAATGGATTTTAATTAATTAGTCGATGTATGATTGTAAATTTTATTGAATTTGATCATGATGGCTTGTTTTTCGTAATCTGGTTTGTACGATTCTTGATATTCATGATTGAATTATGTGGACTAATGTTTTGTTGATTTTAGGAATCTTTGTTTTTGTGATCCTATGTTTTTACCTAACCCGAAGCTTAATTGTATATACATTTGAGTTTACTTGTGTTTTTTACTTGGAACTTTGTTTTAGTTTCGAGCCTTGAGAGGCATCTAGCTATCAGAATGTATTATTTTTGTGCTTTATTGATTCTGTTTGCAAATGTTCTCCCATATGTAAGCTATTTAAAGTCTTTTGATTACTGGTGTTTATGATGTGGATTGCGGTCGGCATTGTGATATGTAACCCCTCTAAAGATATTATCAGGGAAGGGTGTTTTTTCATTCAGAAAAATAAGAACCTATACGAAAGTTAAATTTTCTATTAAACTTCCACACTGCATGAACTATGTTAATATGCAAATTTGTTTGATTTTGCTTATGGTTGTAAATTATTCTGAACATTTATATGTTGTTAGTTTCTCTATTCTATTTTTTTACAACCTAGTATCTTATATGATGGATTTATTATTGCCAGAATCTGCCGCAATCGAAGAGTCTAGTCGAGATGAGACCAAAGGCACAGAAGCTGATATACTTGATGTGCCTTTGGCTCAGTGGATTCCATCCCGGAATAAAAGGAAAGCAGTGTCTTTGAAAAATCCATCTCTGAAAGTTTCACTTGCCAAACTTGTTCCTGCACAATTGTGCAATGAAAGGTTTGTCCTCCAACATATGCTTTATAAGTTTCATGATACACATTAGAGATTTTAACTAGATATCGGTTTAAATGTAAACATTAATTGAACTTGATCAAGTATCAAGTAGACCCGTTATCTGTATTGATTTCAGCACACAAACAGCCTCGCTTTACTTGCGCAGGGTAAGGGTTTTCAGTAATTTGAATATGTAGAACTAAACATTAGCATCATTTTTGCGTTGTATATACATGTAGTGAGACTGATATTGTGAGGTTAATTGGTGGAGAAAGTTTTCTTCAATTCTTAGTCACCTAACTGTTATAGGAATGTCACGACATAAAAGTTCCTAGCTAGGATTGAAAAGTTTAACTGCATTCTTCTATTTGTATGATGTATATGAGAGCTGCATCTTTCCATTTCAATTTCAACTAATTTTAGAATATTTTTTTCTCTGCCAAAATATAGTGATGTTGATGGACAGAGAAATGGTACATCGGCAAAAGATTTGGTTCCTGGAAAGTCCACAAATACAATGAGTCATGATATATTCCTAACTCCAGGGAGTGTGATTTGGGCCAAACTGGATCGCCAGATGTGGTGGCCTNTAGTCGATGTATGATTGTAAATTTTATTGAATTTGATCATGATGGCTTGTTTTTCGTAATCTGGTTTGTACGATTCTTGATATTCATGATTGAATTATGTGGACTAATGTTTTGTTGATTTTAGGAATCTTTGTTTTTGTGATCCTATGTTTTTACCTAACCCGAAGCTTAATTGTATATACATTTGAGTTTACTTGTGTTTTTTACTTGGAACTTTGTTTTAGTTTCGAGCCTTGAGAGGTATCTAGCTATCAGAATGTATTATTTTTGTGCTTTATTGATTCTGTTTGCAAATGTTCNTGAATATGTATGCGAGTGTGCATGGGGAACAAGTCAACTAAATGACTATCTACCATATATATAACTTACCCTTTTTAACAAGTAGCTANCATTGTGATATGTAACCCCTCTAAAGATATTATCAGGGAAGGGTGTTTTTTCATTCAGAAAAATAAGAACCTATACGAAAGTTAAATTTTCTATTAAACTTCCACACTGCATGAACTATGTTAATATGCAAATTTGTTTGATTTTGCTTATGGTTGTAAATTNTATTTTCGAAAAATCAATTACCCTAGAATTCTAGTTATATAGCATATATACATATATGAGAGCGGGTTCTGAGGAAGCACAATCCTCAATCCACATGTTTTGTTCCTCGATTAACTATTATGTGTTCTCATCTGAAATGTTTTCAAGCCTCTTTATCATTATAATATCCATGTTGGTGCGAATATATGTTTTTTTTTTACTTGATTACTATCAATGAAAGTTGATTTTGGAAAATTCAATATATTGTGGGATCAGAACATATGTACTCGTCCAATCATTATGTATATATCAATATCTTAAAATGGCTTCATATCTTTTTTACTGATATGTAATATTATCATAAGTTAGTTCATCTCCTTTGTCGCTTTACGTGGAATTATTGGCATTCTAGTTTCATATCCTTAGTATATAAGTAATAACAACTATAAACCTAAATATTTTGATAAATTATATATTTATTTCCACTTTCATATGTTCGAATTGTGGCTCTATCAATATACATATTTAGTTTCCAATATGAATTTGCATCACAGTTCATTAATATCCAACATTTTACAATTGTGTTTTATTTCAAATCTATTTCGCCCTCTTCTTCTGTCATTCGTATTCAACTTCATTACTAGTTTTCAAACTTTCCTTAGATATGTATATTTTCTTCCCAAGGGAAGAGATTGATATTGGCCGGTTTTCTAAGGCTGGAATATTTCATAGCATGCTATGTAATTTCAAATTCAGTTTTATATGTAACAATCTAACAACGTGTTTCATACTTATTCAGATCCTGATAAGAGAACTAACACTTAATTCTCATAAAGAAAGCAGCGAGGAACTTGTTTTAGTAGATTACTTCAGCATTGAAAAGAGGTAACCTGTTTTAGTGCTTACACTGCTTTTTCTGAGCTTTCAAATTTTTTTATATCAGTTCCAAATTGTAATCATAAGCCGTTTATTGATTGGCATTACTTTTCAGTGGTTGGGTCAATGCAACTAGAGATATTTCACCGTTTGAGGAAGTGAGTATAGATCTTGCAAATAGAAAAAAATGGGTTTTTTTTGCAATGCGATAAATGCCCTATTGTCTGTTGTCGAATTATAAGTAGACATCTAATTCACTAAATCTTTTCTTATCTTCAGTGCTTCGAGGAAAGAAGTTGCAAAACTTCGGAAGCGTTTCAACAGGCAGTGAAACAAGTATATAGATCTTCTAATGTGCATTTGATCTAAATCTTTAATATATTGCAATTGACATATCTGGTTTCTATTTATTTTACATACTCTAATTGTTCTACTCTATTCTGGCTGCAGGCACTACACAAGATGAAACAATCCGTAGCTTCTTCTGAAGGGCATGCTTGCTATGGTATGCAATATGTATGTAGAATGGTA
>QRFB01007458.1:18661-35156 GCA_008931105.1 Oenanthe javanica
TTTTTTTGTTAGATTGAATGGATTTTAATTAATTAGTCGATGTATGATTGTAAAGTTTATTGAATTTGATCATGATGGCTTGTTTTTCGTAATCTGGTTTGTACGATTCTTGATATTCATGATTGAATTATGTGGACTAATGTTTTGTTGATTTTAGGAATCTTTGTTTTTGTGATCCTATGTTTTTACCTAACCCGAAGCTTAATTGTATATACATTTGAGTTTACTTGTGTTTTTTACTTGGAACTTTGTTTTAGTTTCGAGCCTTGAGAGGCATCTAGCTATCAGAATGTATTATTTTTGTGCTTTATTGATTCTGTTTGCAAATGTTCTCCCATATGTAAGCTATTTAAAGTCTTTTGATTACTGGTGTTTATGATGTGGATTGCGGTCGGCATTGTGATATGTAACCCCTCTAAAGATATTATCAGGGAAGGGTGTTTTTTCATTCAGAAAAATAAGAACCTATAGGAAAGTTAAATTTTCTATTAAACTTCCACACTGCATGAACTATGTTAATATGCAAATTTGTTTGATTTTGCTTATGGTTGTAAATTATTCTGAACATTTATATGTTGTTAGTTTCTCTATTCTATTTTTTTACAACCTAGTATCTTATATGATGGATTTATTATTGCCAGAATCTGCCGCAATCGAAGAGTCTAGTCGAGATGAGACCAAAGGCACAGAAGCTGATATACTTGATGTGCCTTTGGCTCAGTGGATTCCATCCCGGAATANCTGAAATGTTTTCAAGCCTCTTTATCATTATAATATCCATGTTGGTGCGAATATATGTTTTTTTTTACTTGATTACTATCAATGAAAGTTGATTTTGGAAAATTCAATATATTGTGGGATCAGAACATATGTACTCGTCCAATCATTATGTATATATCAATATCTTAAAATGGCTTCATATCTTTTTTTACTGAATATGTAATATTATCATAAGTTAGTTCATCTCCTTTGTCGCTTTACGTGGAATTATTGGCATTCTAGTTTCATATCCTTAGTATATAAGTAATAACAACTATAAACCTAAATATTTTGTTATGTTCAAATTGTGGCTCTATTAATATACATATTTAGTTTCCAATATGAATTTGCATCACAGTTCATTAATATCCAACATTTTACAATTGTGTTTTATTTCAAATCTATTTCGCCCTCTTCTTCTGTCATTCGTATTCAACTTCATTACTAGTTTTCAAACTTTCCTTAGATATGTATATTTTCTTCCCAAGGGAAGAGATTGATATTGGCCGGTTTTCTAAGGCTGGAATATTTCATAGCATGCTATGTAATTTCAAATTCAGTTTTATATGTAACAATCTAACAACGTGGTTCATACTTATTCAGATCCTGATAAGAGAACTAACACTTAATTCTCATAAAGAAAGCAGCGAGGAACTTGTTTTAGTAGATTACTTCGGCATTGAAAAGAGGTAACCTGTTTTAGTGCTTACACTGCTTTTTCTGAGCTTTCAAATTTTTTTATATCAGTTCCAAATCGTAATCATAAGCCGTTTATTGATTGACGTTACTTTTCAGTGGTTGGGTCAATGCAACTAGAGATATTTCACCGTTTGAGGAAGTGAGTATAGATCTTGCAAATAGAAAAAAATGGTTTTTTTTTGCTATGCGATAAATGCCCTATTGTCTGTTGTCGAATTATAAGTAGACATCTAATTCACTAAATCTTTTCTTATCTTCAGTGCTTCGAGGAAAGAAGTTGCAAAACTTCGGAAGCGTTTCAACAGGCAGTGAAACAAGTATATAGATCTTCTAATGTGCATTTGATCTAAATCTTTAATATATTGCAATTGACATATCTGGTTTCTATTTATTTTACATACTCTAATTGTTCTACTCTATTCTGGCTGCAGGCACTACACAAGATGAAACAATCCGTAGCTTCTTCTGAAGGGCATGCTTGCTATGGTATGCAATATGTATGTAGAATGGTATTTAGAAAGACTAGACTACTAGAATTATTATACTTTTTAAAGGCTAAAGTGATGAACTCCCATATCCTTTTTTGCGGAATTTAGTTCTCATCAACCGTACTAAAGTTTATGCATTCGTCAGTGTGCTACTCTGGTCCTTGGGACAATTTTTTATTGTAAGATTACAAATTCCTAAGGTTTAGTGCTCACAAGTAGTCAAGTAGACAATGATAGGAAGGCCTGTATGGCACTGTGTAAGGTCTCAGTTACCACGAGGTCATGTATGGTCTGAGCCTTCAAATATGTCACCACGCAAATCAATAGCTAGCTTCTTTGCCTTATTTGGACAATTACTGTGTCCGACTATGAAACTTGAAAGTTATTCACCATAATATGGCTTTACTCATATTATCAATCTTCTACTCCATGTTGTAACAGATTTGGCGAACTCAAAAAAATCGAGCCGAGCAGAAAGTGACGAGTTCAAAAAAGGAAGCGACAAGAAACTAAAGCAAAAAGTTTGCATCAATGTATGTTATACCAAACACGTAGATGCTGCTTATCTGGCAGAAATTTCATTGTCTTTTTAGTAAACCTTTGATTTGTTTATTCTTTAGGATGTTAATGTTTCCCCAGCGTCGGCGAAAGAGTCTCTACCCTTGAGGATAATGTGATCTCTTGGTCTTGCTCCTCCAGTCGGCTCCCTTTTCACAAAATCTCCAACACAGGAGTAGTTGAACATTAAAAGAGTTAAGAGTACATGATACATAAGAATACATCTTTGTGTTGGCTCTGATACTTGTTTTTCTCTCAAAGTTCCATATTATTTGTAAATCAAAGTCTTATTTTTATGTTTATTTTTGTCCAAATTTTAACAGATTTTAGTTTGACTTCAGATTTGGAAATATTTTAGTCTTCTTTCTTGGACTTTTCGATTCGTTCTTGTCACTCTACTATTCCTTGTGCATTTTATAGTCTTGATTTGTTAACAAATTTTACCATTCTTTAAATATTATATATACTAGCATAATAGCCTGTGCAAGGCACGAGCATGGAAATAAATGCCTCGATAGCTGTTGTAAAGAGCTATGTTTAATTTTTTTGAGGAATTGTGCAAGTGTTCCATGTTTTTGTCATTGCTTTCATGTTAATGTTGGCACATGTGACAGCGGAGCTCGTAAGAGACATGGTTTATACTCGTAAAGATTGACAAGGCGATAAAATATTCGGACCTCATTTACTGTTTCCAAGGCGAGAATAGCTTATATGGCCGGTGATATTTTCTTCGTTGTTGTAATATCTGTAATTTATTTATTTAGATATTAGTAATAATAATTAGAATTAGATTAGAATTTGTAAAGATTATTTCCTTTAACCATAATATTTATTATATTGAATTTGATTAGAAATAGAATTTGTAATAAAATAGTAATTAGATTAGAAGCATGATAATTATTAAGAGTCTATATATACATATAAACATATGGGTTATTTATTAAAAACCTTAAAACTAGATGTTCGGGTCAAAAGAAAAGAAGAGGAATTTCATGTTCTGGTAATATGCAAGATTCATACATCTCCGTTTTTAATTCTTGAGTTTGATATGTAATTGGAGGAGTGCATGATGATTATATATAAACACAAACATCATTGAAACATGGGAATGGTGAGATAGAGACATAGTGAAAATACTAGCAACCTAAAAGTATCATCCTGGGTCTGGATAATTTCATTAGTATCTATTATTTCTATTCTAAGGTACGGATTTCGTCCCCTTTCTCTTCAACGCTACTCTTTTTAGGATTAGTTATATTTAATTTGTTCCGTTTATAAATCTGTTCCTTCCGTTATTATTTGTTTTAACTGTTTTGATTCTCCGAAAGTTATTTTAAAGTCTGTTTTGAAATATTTAAATATTTGTTTCTGCCATTTTCGAAAATTATGTATGTTACATATCTGCGTAGAATATTTGAAATGTATGTTTAGGTGATTTTAAATTTGTGAAAATTATTTTATTTGAACCCTTATAGTGATATAGGATATACCGAGTTAACCAGCTGTAGGGGTACTATAACCATGTCATTGCGGCACCAGTGGCATGACACTTCCGTGGCAGTGTGATTAGTCACGGCATATCCTTCTGATAGCTCAGGTGACGAGCTTTGCGCATTTGATATTTGTTTGAGGATACGTGGGTACACTCAGAGTTTGATTTGATTTATGATTTGATATTTGATGGTGACGTTGTATATGTCGTACACGTTGTCCGGTTTGTTGCACGCATTAGGTACCCTATGATATGTGTATCGGTTATCTGTTATCTGATTTGTATCGGTATGAAATATCATAACCCCTATTTGCTTCAGGCTTGTTTTAAAAATTAATGTATATTTATAATTGTCAAACTATATATCTTGTTTCTGTTTTATAAACTGTCTTCAAATCCGTACTGGGCATTTGGCTCGTGCCATATTCTTTCTTCTGGCACGTACTTAGGGGGATCTTGGATTGTGCGATGGAGAGCTCCCTTATTTACATTTATTAGGACGTTTGAACTTCAAAGATTATTTTAGTCATTTTTATTATTAGAGATTTTGGATTTATTAGCATTTAGCATTTTAAATTATTTTGGAGGTATTGATATTAGTTTGGATACTTGTTAGACCTATTTAATTATTAATTTTGGTGGATTTTAGTACTCTGTATGCAGTTTGTGGTTTGATAAGTAACCCCTCGTCTCATTTTGGGAAGATTTTGCATTATTTTAATATATTTGGACTCATTTTGTTGTCTCTTTCTCATCTGTTATGTGTCTTCGTGATAATTATGGAGAAATTTTAGAATTTGCAGGATATAGTTATCTAGGGGAATTTATTTCCGATGATGATGCATGACCTTGATTACATTTTTAGGGATTTATTCACCAAACAGTTTGAAGCAATTGATTGAGAAGGAAAGCGAACGATCTATGAAAATACAAGTATGTTAGTAATTGTAGATCAAGATTTTTTTTAAATGAAAGGTGTATTTAGAATTATTTTGGCTTTACTAGTAAGATAACTTTTGGCTAAAAATTGCGTGGCTTTAAGACTTCCACTAGGGATACGATGAGTTACATATTAAGGAATATTAACTATCACTGAGTTAAATGTAAAGACGTATTAGGTTCGCTACCATGGTAGGATGTGAAATCAGATATATAAAATTTGGAATGTGGTGCCCAAATGTGAACGCGACTATATGAAGTGATTTCAAGATGACAATGGATTAAAAATGGTTTAATAATGTATCTGGCTCGCAATATTTCTCAGTTGCGCATAAGAAAGCTTAACTCAGGATGTTATATTTAATTAGGTGGAATGATGACGATAATACTTTAAATTACATAAAAAAAATGTTTGTTAGGTTGGATTGCTCGAAGGGTTCGTGAGACATCTTTAAAGTAATGAGAGATTTAAATATGAATTGAGATCTAACCTAAGTGGTTCCATATAACTAGAGATGTTGGAGTATAAAATGAAAGTATTGGATGGATTTTATACTTGTAGGTTTGAGAATACTTGAGAGACATGAAAAGATGTGTTATTTCACAAAAGCATGTATAAGTTATTCTTGAATTTGCCATCAGGGCTGAAGTTATTTAAAATGATTGTATAGGATGATACCATCGGAGTTATAGAAATTAAAAGAACAGTTATGAGACTTGTTGGATAAGGGATTTATCAGACCGAGTGTATCTCCATGGGGTGTTCCACTATTTTTTTTGAAGAAGAAAGACGGGTCTACGAGATTGTGCATTGACTACAGGGAGTTGAATAAGATGATTGTTAGAAACATGTATCATTTGTCATGCATTGATGACTTGTTCGATTATTTGCAAGGGAAAAATATTTCTTTCGACGATAGATTTGAGATTGGGTTATCATCAGTTACAAGTAAGAAATGAAGATATTCTGAAGACAACATTTCGTACTTGATATGGTCATTATGAGTTTCTTGTGATGTTTTTTTAAGTTGACGAATACACCAACAATATTTATGGATTTGATGAATCGCGTCCTTCACGATTAGTTTGATAAGTTCATTGTGCTTTTCATTGATGATATCTTGATATGCTCTAGGAGTAAAGAAGAACATGAGGTGCATTTACGCATTGTACTTGAAATCTTGAGAAAGAAGAAATTATTTGCAAAACTTTCAAAGTGTGAATTCTGGTTGGAGCAGGTTGCATTTTTTAGGCATATTGTTTCTGGTAAGGGGATTGAGTTGGATCCTACGGAAGTCGAGGCTATCACAAATTGGTCGAGACCTAGCACTGTGACAGAGGTGAGGAGTTTCTTGGGTTTGGCAGGCTATTATAGGTGCTTTGTAGAGGGTTTCTCATCCATAGCTTCGCTATTGACTCAGCTGATGCAGAAGGGTGATAGGTTCGAGTGGAATGATGATCGTGGGCAGAGTTTACAAGAGTTAAAAGGTTGGTGTCAGCCCATATACTTGTTTTACCATCAGGGAGTGAAGAATATCAAGTTTATAGTGATGCTTCTAAGAGAGGATTGAGGTGTGTTCTTATGTAACGTGGGAAGGTAATTTTTAACGCCTCTAGGCAGCATAAACCTTATGAGATAAACTATCATACACATGACTTGAGAGTTAGCAGTAGTGGTCTTTGCCAAAAAACTAAATAAATTTGGAGGCATTATTTGTATGGAGAAACTTGTGACATCTTCACTGATCACAAGAGTCTCAAATACATTTTTACACAAAAAGAGTTAAACATGAGGGAAAGGAGGTGGCTTGAACTTATTAAAGTTTATGATGCTAAAATTCAGTACCATCCATGAAAGACGAATGTAGTGGCAGACGCTCTTAGTAGGAAGAATTTAGGAAGTGTTGCATCTCTTATTACTCATCAACACCTTATTTCATATATGGAGCACTTGGGTGTGGAGTTGTATATTGGAGAATCAGCTGCAAGCCTAGCAAGTTTGAAGGTGGAATCAAATCTAGTCTCAAGGGTTAAGGGAGCTCAGAAAAATGATACAGGGTTAGAAGCTATTAGATCAAATGTGACAAATGGTAAGAAAACAGAGTTTCATGTTGATGATCATGATGTGGTATGGTATGGTTGGGTGGTAGATTGTGTGTACCTGTAGATATAGTAGTTCCTGAAGCAGTTTTGACTGAGACTCATAGTTCTTCATTCTCTATTTATCCAAGTTCCACTAAGATGTATAGGGATTTGAAGAAGCACTTTTGGTGGAGTGGGATGAAACGAGACATAACAGAGTTTGTGGGGGAATGTCTTACATCTCAACAGGTGAAAATTGAACACCAGAGATCTAGTGGACTGTAACAGCAGTTGAATATCCCGGTTTGGAAGTGGGAAAACATTACCATGGATTTTGTGACCGGTTTACCGAGGACCTTCAAGAAGAATGATGTTATTTAGGTGGTAGTTGATAGACTTACAAAATCAACTCATTTCTTACCTATTAGAGAGACTACTCTTATTCATGATTTGACATAGATATTTAAACGAGATATTGTTAGATTTTATGGTGTGCTTGTGTCGATAGTTTCAGACAGGGATACGAGGTTTACTTCGCGTTTTTGGAATGGATTTTAGCAGGCTTGGGGGACGAGGCTTAATTATAGTACAACTTTTCATTCACAAACTGATGGACTGTCAGAGAGGACGATCGAGACGTTAGAGGATATATTAAGGGCTTGTGCTTCGGAGTGGTCTGGTGATTGGGACAAGTATTTGTATCTTGTGGAGTTTGCATACAATAATAGTTGGCAAGCGAACATTGGTATGTCATCATTTGAGGCGTTGTATGGTAAAAAAAATGTATAGCATCGACTTGTTGGAATGAGGTTAGGGAGAATTTCATTGAAGGGTCAGAACTGGTTCGAGTAACTAACGAAAAAGGTAGGGTATGCTAAGGAAAACTTAAAAGAAGCTCAATCATGTCAAAATAGCTATACATATCGAAAGAGGAAGTTTGGCGGATTTGAGCCTGGTGATCATGTGTTTTTAAAATGTCTCCTTGGAAGGGTGTTAAACGTTTTGGTATAAAAGGAAAACTTAGTCCAAGATATGTTGGTCCGTTTGATGTTATAGAGAGAGATGTATCATGTGAATAATGTGTTCCATGTATTTGTTCTGAGAGGCTACGAGTATCATCCATTGCGCGTAGTTCAATATCCATTGCATAAGAATAGGGAATATCTTTCTTGTGAGATCTTAGCTCGAGAGGAGCGAGTTATAAGGAAAAAACTATTCTATTTGTTAAAGTTTTATGAAAAAACCATTCTGAAAGAGAGGTTACATGTGAACTAGAAGAATCTATCCCTGAGAAATATCCGCATTTATTTGATTCAAGTACAATTTTTTAGTTTCCTTAGATTCCGGAGACGGAATCCTTTTTAAGAGGGTATATATGTAATATCCGTAATTTATTTATTTAGATATTAGTAATAATAATTAGAATTAAATTAGGATTTGTAAAGATTATTTTCTTTAACCATAATATTTATTATATTTAATTTGATTAGAAATAGAATTTGTAATAAAATAGTAATTAGATTAGAAGTAGGATAATTATTAAGAGCCTATCTATACATATAAACATATGTGTTATTTATTAAAAACCTTAAAACTAGCTGTTCGGGTCAAAAGAAAAGTAGATGAATTTTATGTTCTGGTAATATGCAAAACTCATACATCTCCGTTTTTAATTCTTGAGTTTGATGTGTAATTGGAGGAGTGCATGCGGATTATATATAAACACAAACATCATTGAAACAGGACATTGTGAGATACAGACATAGTGAAAATACTAGGAAGCTAAAAGCATCATACTGGGTTTGGATAATTTCGTTAGTATCTATTTTGCTATTCTAAGATACGGATTTCGTCCCATTTCTCTTCAGCGCTCTTCTTTTTAGGATTAGTTATATTTAATTTGTTCCATTTGTAAATCTGTTCCTTCCATTATTATTCGCTTTAACTGTTTTGATTCTCCTAAATTTATTTTAAAGTCCGTTTCGAAATATTTAAATATTTGTCACTGCGATTTTCGAAAATTATGTATGTTACATATCTGCGTAGAATATTTGAAATATCTGTTCAGATGATTTTAAAATTATGAAAATTATTTTATTTGAACCCTTAGAGTGATATAGGGTATACCGATTTAACCAGCTGTAGGGGTACTACANCTTAGAGTGATATAGGGTATACCGAGTTAACCAGTTGTAGGGGTACTACACCCATGTCATTGCGGCACCAATGACATGATACTTCCGTGACAGTGTGATTAGTCACGGCGTATCCTTCTGATAGCTCAGGTGACGAACTTTGCGTATTTGATATTTGTTTGAGGATACATGGGTGCACCCAAAGTTTTATTTGATTTGATATTTGACGGTGAAATATGTCATACACGTTGTCCGGTTTGTTACACGCATTAGGTACCCTATGATGTGTGTATCTTTTATCTGCTTTGTATCGGTATGAAATATCATAAACTCTCTTTGCTTCAGCCTTATTTTAAAAATTAATGTATATTTATAACTGTCAAACTATATATCTTGTTTCTGTTTTATAAACTGTATTCAAATCCGTACTGGGCATTTGGCTCATGCCGTATTCTTTCTTCCGTATTATTTTTTCTGGCAGATACTTAAGGGGATCTTGGGCTGACGGAGAGCTCCCTTATTTACATTTATTAGGACGTTTAAACTTAAAAGATTATTTTAATCATTTTTATTATTAGAGATTTTTTATTTATTCACATTTATCATTTTGAATTATTTTGAAGGTATTGATATTAGTTTGGAGTCCTGTTAGACTTATTTAATTATTAAATTTGGTGACATACTGTTTCCAAGGTGAGAATAATGTGGAATAAAACCGGCATTTTTCCTGTATATACACCCGAACCCCTGAAGAATGTGTTATAATAACTGCGTGCCCGCTCCCGATAAAATATTTGATAGTATTTTTTTTATACTGTTTTAAAATCTACACTTGTATCGATGTGTGATTCAGTTTGAAGTATACAATCATTAAATTTAAAATTTAACAAAAATATATTTAAATATTTTAAATGTAAATTTTATAGTATTATTTATATGACTGAATTCTATAATTTGATATTTCGGTCATGTAGAGTCTCTATACTAAATTAAAATCATATTATTTTTCCCAAAAAGTTCTTTATAAGTACACAAAATAAAATAAATCATATTTAAAGCACATAATTATATTTTAAATTTGCATTTTTAGATATACAATAATGGTTTATATGATTTGTAGTTTAAATTTAAGTTATTTTTAGTATTCAATTTATTAAGCAAGATATGAATGATTATTTTATGAAGGTGAATGTGGATTGTACGAAATATGAAATTTTTTATGAAATTAAAATTTATTGTCTATAATAACTCTATTATAATAATTAATTTATTACAAATTAAATTGGAATATAGAATTATATGACTCGCTAATAAGTTTTATAATTAAATTATTAAGATTGAACGGTTATATTTTCAATGAACACAATTAATAAAGGATTTCATTGCACGTGCATATAATCGAGACATGAATACAGCTGTAACATTGGTTGGTGAATATTTGGTTAAAGTCCTAATGATTTTGTGTTTTTCTCAGGTTGTGGGGTTGCCCTGAAGAAAGCAGAAATTTAGTTGTTGCAAAGCAATTGGTGACCCTGGGTCATGCTAACGATGTTTAAGTTTGCAAGTTCAAAAAGTCTTTTGTAAGTTTTAGTCTTGTACTAAGGCATTTCCAATCGATACCCGTATATATTGAAGGGATAAGTAATTTTTTGTAATCAGCTTTCAACAATCTATGTAAATGGGATCGTAAAGAACACATAGTTGTCTGATATATCGCTGTCAGACATAGAAAATAATACCTATCATTATAAGAGAAGGCACATTTACTAAAAGGAGGAAGTAGTTAAACAATGTGTCATTATTATTGTTATGCCATATTTTTGGCATAGTGCTTTTATTTCTCTTTATTTTTTGTATTAATTTCATTAATAATCATTTGCTTAATCTCCAAGATATCCTTTCTCTGAAATGAAGAAAGAATCAATCTCAATGCATTAATTACGGAAAATATCTCTAAACGATATCTTTCAAATCAGGAAGGTATCACAACGTGAAGATTATATCAGATAAAATCAATTAATTCTCATATTTAATAAATATATCTCTAAAGTCTCTCGAAGATATCCAATTATAACAGAACTGCGTGGGTTTGATCGTATATAAATACGTACGCAGGCATCTTGGCAATAGGGATCTGATACACAAGAAAAATCGAGACACCTTCCAAGTCCAACCGAATCTTTTTTACAAGCTCTAATCCCCATTAACAGTCATATTATTATATTTTTAACTCTATTATTCCAGCAAACCTCTAAAATTAGTTGTTACGAAAATCCTCCAACAACAATTGGCGCTAGAAGGAATGGTTATTTTTCGTTTGTGGAGGACAAACGATATATCAAACAAACACAATACACACGGGGAGTTAAAAAAAGATTTTGGACAACTCCAAGGGGAACCGAACGATGGAGTTATGGCGTGTTGAATAAAATATAACGGTAAAGAGGAGTAAAAAAGATGAGTAGACTGCTACATGCAAATCATGGTGTTGGGTCTCTCACCATCAAAAGGAGCATAATATCTACACATTATATCCATCTAACAAAAATATGAGATAAGTTTTCTTGTTTTTATTTTCTGCAATCACATATATTATTTATCGATGTCATGCATGAAATATATTTTATTATCCAAAAATTCGTGCGAGCGGTATATATTGTGATTGAAAATTTGTGCAACCAATATTTTGGGAGACACATATATTTTAGAAAACAATCGTACAAGATTTTTTTTTATGATTGTGATATGTTTACAAGATTGTACGAGCTGCATAATTTTAACAAAAAATATTTAGCCGTTATGACAAAATATACTATCTTTAATAAAAAAAATTCAAGGAGCATATTTTTAGAAAAAAATATATACATCGCGACATTTTCAAATCGACATATTTATGGATGCGTTTGGATTGTGTTCAAAATATTTTGTAAATATTGTCGCGGTAATATACATATACTTCAAGATTTGTTTTTACAAACATGCGATCTTAAATTGTCAAATGGGGTAGCCATGGNTAATAAAAAAAATTCAAGGAGCATATTTTTAGAAAAAAATATATACATCGCGACATTTTCAAATCGACATATTTATGGATGCGTTTGGATTGTGTTCGAAATATTTTGTAAATATTGTCGCAGTAATATATATATACTTTAAGATTTATTTTTTCAAACATGCGATCTTAAATTGTCAAGTGGGGTGGCCATGACAAACGATAATTCATGCAATGTTACACGCTTGAAGTAAGGAGTCAGCAACCCCTTGAAGGCCCTCCTCCTCCAACGGGGAGTTCGATGGGNGGATTCGATGGGCAAAACTTACATTCTTGAATACCTTCCTCCTCAACATGGAGTCGACTGGTAAAACTTACATTATTGAAGGCCCACTTTTTCAGATGAGTAAAATTTATTGAAGGCCCACCTCTTCAGATGGGTAAAATTTATTGAAGGCCTCACTCTCCGACTAGGGGAGTTCAGGGGTGATTGAAGACATCATACTCTTGTGTGGTTCGCATAGACACTTACAAAGCGTGTACACCAATTCGGGATATACAAACGCCAATGTCCTAACTTGACATCAAAGATCGCAATGAATTTTCATAAAATTATTACGCTCGCGCACTTACAAACCTTGGCAAAATATATATCTTATTTTGATTCTCGCATGATGTCTACTTGCATCCGCATAGGAATTACGAGCACTACGATGCTCCATGTTTTTCACTAATCTTTAATTTCAAATATTTCAGCAATCGAAGAATGTTTAGTTCTCCACTACAGCAAGTTGCACTGAAGAACTGAGGAGTAGTTGTTATGCCATATTTTTGGCATAGTGCTTTTATTTCTCTTTATTTTTAGTATTAATTTCATTAATAATCATTTGCTTAATCTCCGAGATATCCTCTCTCTGAAACGAGGAAAGAATCAATCTCAATGCATTAATTACGGAAAATATCTCCAAATGATATCTTTCAAATCAGGAACGTATCACAACGTGAAGATTATATCAGATAAAATCAATTAATTCTCGTATTTAATAAATATATCCATAAAGTCTCTTGGAGATATCCAATTATAACAGAACTGCGTGGGTTTGATCGTATATAAATACGTACGCAGGCATCTTGGTAATAGGGATCCGATACACGAGAAAAATCGAGACACCTTCCAAGTCCAACCCAATCTTTTTTACAAGTTCTAATCCTCATTAACAGTCATATTATTATATTTTTAACTCTATTATTTTAACAAATCTCCGAAATTAGTTGTTACGAAAATCCTCCAACAACAATTATGAATCGGAGGGAACCGGTTGTCTTGCACTCTGAGGAGGTGTGGGAGGACCCGGACGGAATCTGTTGGCGCTATCCCCAGCCCGTTTGTTGGCATCGTGCGCGCGCGTATTCAGTTATTCCCCTAATGAGTATATGCCATTCTTGATTGGACGCATTTGATGNAATGAGTATATGCCTTTTTTGATTGGACGCATTTGATGGAGCTAATTCCACCTCAAAAACACAGCGGCTGCCCTTGAAGTTTTCTAGTAATCGTGGAGACACGCCATCCTGAAAGCATTTGCGGTTAACATTAACGCGCTGTCCTGTAGTGAGTTTAATGTGGCAAGCGATTCATATTGTATAAAGTTAATTCCGTAAATCTCATTACCCTTTTATAATACTGTAGGAAGTCATTAACGTGGAACCCGGTGAGCTGTTTAAGTTCTTTACCGCGGATTGTGAGTGTAGTTTCAAATTTGTCTTGCATGACAAGTAGCTGTATTCTAGTGCTGTAAAGGAAATTGTAATGCAACAAATTTATGTGGTGCGAAATAAATTTAGTGCGTACTACCAATTTAATGCACAAAGCGTGTTGCCTAAAAGTAGGGGAATTTCACTACTGAACTCTTACGAATCGATTAAAATAATTGTCATCTTTTATTTCGAATTCACATTTCACTAAACATAGTTTATATTGTAATCTTTAAGCGTAACCCATGCAATTATAATGCAATTATATATTTTATTTGATTGATTTACCGTTTTAGCCGGTGAATTTCTTATATATAATTTTTAGAATTTTATAATTAATATACAACACTGTAATATTCTTGAATAATTGATTGCCCATCACCATATGAATATGATAACAATAGAGCAGCGGCTGATGTTTCAATTATTGTTTGGCAAACATTAGAGGCGTAACGCGCTACTCCGATTTTTAAGCATAGTCTATTTTTTAGGTGCGCATCAATGTTAATAAAAGTAACTTCATTTACAATGCTTATAAAATTATTAATAGATAATGCATTTTTAATACATCTATATATCATGTTTAAATAATTTATAAAAATATATTTCTAAACATGAATATATATATATATATACACACGCGTGTAGATATATATGTGCCTGTTCATTACACACACATACACATATATTAGGTTATTAAAGAAAACTCATATTATTAAATAAATAAATTATTTAACTTATATACGGTCAGAATCGATGTTCAAAGACTCGGGAGCTCAATTTGAGGTATTTTTAGCACGTAAAGGCTGACTAATCAATTGTAATCTATTGCACAGTTATTCAATATCTGCAATGTAGATAATATCTTTTATTTACAATGCATATGATAATATAAATATTTGACATAGTATTTATTACTTAAGCATAATTATTTCCATCATAATGTCGCATATATTTTTATTTGATTAAGCAACTGATTCAGAATATGATTTTGTTATATACCATTTTTGACTTTTTCATTGATGTATATAATTTTTAATCAACAATAAATTTCAACACAACAGTGGGTTTTTTTTTCCCACAGACTATGTGCAAATACCTGTGCAATGTGACCCACCATCATTGGCAATTCTAGTATCCTCATCCACTGTGTTATATGCAAAATATTCCTCCGAAGCGGTACCTACATTATTTTGAGCGGACGCCTCCACAGCTCCAGGGACGAGATTTATAATAAGTGACATAATTATGCCCGATTTGGGGCGCAATATTTATTCAGCAAACAAAAATTTTAAAATAAGTTATAGAACTATACTTTATATGAATCTTAAAATTCGTGTCAGACATTCTCTAAAAAATGTCGACAAATGAAAGGGATAGAGGGAGTATTCATTAATTAAGCATAAGTATTACAATTATAATCCAATTACATTTTTTACCCAATAATTATTTGAATATGATTTCCTCACATATTATTTTCATGTTTTTTCATAAGTTTTTTTAAACTATAGAACTATACTTTACATGCAACTTAAAATCCGTGTTAGACACTCTCTAAAAAATGCAAACAAATGAAAAGGACAGAAAGGGTATTCATTAATTAAGCATAAGTATTACAATTATAATCCAATTACATTTTTTACCCAATTATTTGAATATGATTTCCTCACATATTATTTTCATTTTTTTTCATAAGGTTGTTTATTTTTTTTACTAAACAATATATTTCAACATCAGAGTTATATAATTTTCTTTTTCAGAAATTATGTTGAAAACACCCGGAAACAATCACTCAAATGTTTAAACTATTTCTAAACATTTATATATATATACACATGTACACGTGTAGATATATATGTGTCTGTTCATTACACACACACACTTATTAGGTTATTGAAGGGAACTCATATTATTAAATGAATAAATTAATTAATTTATTTCATGGCTATCAGCCGCAATTTGGTAACCGGGGCACTGCCAGAAGGAAATCATTCTTAAATACCTGCAGACTGCGCCGTTGTGGATGCAGCCACTACCTGGGACCCTCCACACTCCAGATTATCTGACAAGATGAACGAAACTGAGAACGGGAAGAAAAGGCCTTGCATACCGCTATAATATAATTCCTATAAAGATATACCTTGCAATTTTCGTCGAGTATTTTTACACAGACGCTTTAATAGTCTCCTCTCTTCTAACATCTCTTTGGTGGGAAAAAGTTTAGGTCTGCCTCTCTTCTTCCCGGTCCCCTCCATTTAAGGCTGGTGTGTTGAAACTTAACAGTGGGGTCCAAACAAGCCACGTAGAAGCCGAAAGAGAACTAAGCAGAGGTTGGAAATAATGTAAAGGGTCAATGAAACAAAGCACTAATTACAAGATTAACATGCAGCTTTAAAATAAAGGATTGGTAACAAAAATATATTTAGAGCATGAGTCAAAATAAATACAACAGACAATGACAACACTCACAATTACAACACACAGAGTAACATATGGCAGTACTCGAGCAAACATTCATCTATTTATTCTCTAGATGATTAGTAGTACACAAAGGCCAGGAATCGTGATTAAAGTTCTCCAATGGATCATTATTAAA
>QRFB01007459.1:0-35155 GCA_008931105.1 Oenanthe javanica
TTCATAAGTTGTTACCTCTTGTTTTATTTTATCTTTTTCTTCTGCATTCCTTTAGATTTCTTTTAATAGATTTGTTTGTAAATTTAATAACTTCGCATGGATACATGATAGTTTCAATACATCATTCATAAATTCATTGCTACCCAGATATATTACTGCTTCGATGCAAGGACACTCGACCTCAGATATAAGATGTTTTTTGCCGTAATTACTATTATTTTGTGGCAGGTGAACAGGATAAGGGAGTTTCCCCAGTATAATAGCATTATAGCAACACATACGGACTGTCCTGAGGTAATTACTGAGTTTTTATCAAGAAGGTCAATTTTACGAGGCATCAAATCGTAATTCAGGTTTTACTTTATTATAGCCATATGTTTCTCACTATATATTGGGTAATGTAGGTGGTATTTATCAACACCGGAAGGCTTTACGTTATATATATTATTCTTTTATGTGATCTCTTATTCTTTTCATGATGGGTACTCGGTCTTATTCATGTTAAAAAGGTATGATTATCTTTAGAACATTTTCATAATAAGAACTTTCTTTTGATGTTAATTGAATCAGGTTCTTATATGGGATATTGAGGCTCAACCGAACCGCCATGCGGTTTTTGGAGCTGCCGAGTCTCGCCCAGATTTGGTCTGTCCCCTTCTGCCAAATTTAATATACATTTTTCATTGTTGTCTTATTGTTCCATACTTATCATGTGTCTTTGGCATGTAATAGATATTCCACCATGCTAATTTTTTAGTTGTATCCCGTTAGTAGCTGTATGAAAATCGAGGTTATCTCCCATATCTCAAGGTTATAGAATAGAGAGAATGTACTTACTTATACACTAGTACACTACACTACTACATCATAGGCACTTTTCTCTGTGCTCACTGTTAACCCTGTTTTGATGAACTGTAGTAGGTATACTAGATACTGAATATAAAATTATTGCAAAGTGAATATTTCCTGGGTGCTCAGATGGTAAAGCTATTGCTTGCTGTGTGTAGGTACTGACTGGCCACGAGGATAATGCAGAGTATGCCCTTGCGATGTCCCCAACTGAGCCATATGTGCTCTCTGGAGGTTGAAAGTTCTTTATTGTTTTTTCATTTGAAATTATTAAATCCTACATTTTATTAAGTAGAAAAATATAATTCTCAAACAGAAATGATTGTCATTATCTTGTCATGTTTTAACAAGCTTATTGATGTGAGAGATTCTTTTATTTCTCTATACTGACATCATTGAGACAAGTTTCCTCTATTTGAAAACCTATATGATCATATTTACTAATGAGATTTGGTTGCATTATATATTTCTAACTAATTACATGTCTTTCATGGCAGGGAAAGACAAAAATGTAGTTTTGTGGAGTTTGCAGGATCATATATCTGCAGCTTCTGGCGGGTCGATCATTAAAGCCGCTGAAAACCCTTCTATTGCACCTCGTGGGATATTCAAAGGCCATGAGGATACTGTTGAAGACGTGCAATTTTGCCCATCAAGGTAACTTTCTTATACTTGACTATGATTTCAGGGAACCTGTATCTTTTTTTCTTCCAAATGAGTATTAATTAGAAGTTCATGTATGTCTTGTGTGAGAGTGCTAGTAAGCCCTTACTCCCTTAGCACATGGTTTCTGGTCCTTCGTTGAATATGGTAACTATGAAATCCATTTTATTAGAAACAGGAGACATGGGTCTCTAAATCCTCTAAAGGTTTCTCTTCATATTTATTGGTTTGCTGCAATCATATATTATTTCTTAGTGCTTTCTTATTATATTCTGACATTTTCTTAACAATGATGAAGTGCACAGGAATTTTGCAGTGTCGGAGATGATTCTTGCTTAATACTGTGGGATGAACGAACTGGTTCCAACCCTGTCATCAAGGTCAGATATGCTGATTGTGTTCAGAAAAGCTAAATATGCTTCTTTTGTAAAAATCATAACAGATATATGATACATTGTTCTTGTAGCTTTATAACAATTTTGAGATGCCCTTTGATTACAGTTTTAAAACAAGTATGTTCTTTCAGTTTTTACATAAGTTATGTATGCTTGAGCCTTGAAACTTGGAAGTATAAGCATGAATCGCCTTTAGATGTATTGAAATATCAACAGTATCCTAAACTGAATCTTTATATTGCCGGAACTTATTTTGTTATGTTGCTAATATTACTTGTATGCAACTAAAGAAGATATTGGTGTTCATCTTTCTTCTTCATATTAATCAAAAATCACAAGTTATAGCATAAGTTACCATTTGTCCAACAGTGCCATACCACATGGCAGTTGGCACTGCTTGTTGGAGATGCTCTTACAATTTTCATTAGATGCATATGGAGAACAAAGAAAACCAAAATAAATTGAGAAAAGTACCAAGTTTGTCCTACTCATAAACTTTTATGATGTGGACCCACTTAATTGTACACATTCGAACTTTTTATTAATCTCTCTTAACTTTAGTTGTCCTGCTTTTTGCTTTGGTGTAGGTTGAGAAGGCCCACAGTGCTGATGTTCACTGTGTTGATTGGAATCCTCTTGACATAAACCTTATTCTAACTGGGTATGTAGTCTCGTCTTTCCTTGTTATTCTGTTCTCTCATTGTTTATTTATAAAATTATTGTAATCTTCTGATGCCAGTGATCTTCTTGTCTCTGTCCCTTTCACTTTGTGCAAAACTTAGGTTCTATTGATGTTCTGTATTTGTTTCAGGTCTGCTGATCATTCTGTCTGCATGTTTGATCGCCGAAATCTCGGGTCTCCTGTTCATAAATTTGAAGATCACAAAGCAGCTGTTCTTTGTGTTCAGGTGGAAAACTTATATTCTAACCCTCACTTCTATATCTGCATGAATCTTTTATGCTTTAAAACTTATTGATTCTAACCCTCACTTCTATATCTGCATGAATCTTTTATGCTTTAAATTCTAAAATTTAATGTTTAACTAATGCAATAGTAAGTTGACTGAAAACTTTTGATTAATATATCCAGTGGTGCCCAGACAAGTCATCTGTCTTTGGAAGTTCTGCAGAGGATGGTTTTCTAAACATCTGGGATTATGAAAGGGTAAGAAATCTTCTATAATCATTAGAGTCCTGGCAGANTTGGCAGACATGAAAGTATGACGTGGCTGACTGCCTGTCAATAATATGATGTGGACTGTGGTAGATGGCCTCCTCACCCAGCTATATGGTGGTAGACATCTGTTCATTTAACAAATAATCAATTTGAAACGACACAAGAGATATCATATGCAACATTTTGTAAAACTCTTGTTAATTTATATTTTGTGTCGTTTGTTACAACAAGCAGTAAAACAAATGACCTATGAAATTTTAATTGTATGTACTATAACTGTAATGAGAGAGCACAGACATCTGTTTAATATTAATATACCAAACCATGAACCTGTTGTTATTACCAAAATAGATGTTTTGGAGGCAACAAGAATTTGAAATTATAATATGATATCTGAAGAGGAACAATACTTGTTCTAAGCTTGCTCAGTCTACTGATATCTACTCATAGTTTACATGTAATCATCCGAGATAGAAATGGATCATGATATGTGTAAAACCCGGATACTATATCCATAACAACCCGTCTTTTTTTCTACTAAATACCCATCTCCATTCTGCAAAGCCATATATAGAATGTAAACTTCACCAAATTGTTGTATCGCAGTTTAAATATGAGAAGAGTTGGTTGCATGATTGTTACATCGGAAACTTCTCTTGTATTTAACTAAATGTTTCACCACTCACCATTAAGCTTTCCAGAGTATATTGAATATTGATATACATTTTACATTGATTAATTTATCTTCTGCCATTAGATTGGGAAGAAGGAACTTGGGAGCAGATCACCTAATTGTCCTCCAGGGTTATTTTTCAAACATGCTGGACACAGGTTTGACATCTCTCATTTATCTTTTCAGTGTTTCCCCAGTTTCTGATAGTTGGCAGTTGCATAATTGTTTCTTTTCCATTACAATATACAGTAGAACCTCGATAAATGAATACGCTTGGGACCTAAAATATATATTCATTTAACGAGATTATTTATTTATCGATAAATGAATATAATATTTATTTATCGATAAATGAATATTAATTCATTTAAATAATATTTTTAGACTTTTTTCTTAATTATATATATATATATATATTATGTTCAAATGTACCTAGAATTGGTTATAACTTTTATGTAAATTTTAATTACATTCATTTTTATAAAATTCTAAATTAGTTGTACTGTACATGCATGCATGGAATAGATAAAGAGCACAATACCATGTATTAGATAAAATTAAGGATAAAATGCATTTTGGTGAAGAGAAGAAACAATCAATTTTAGAGGCATTTTTCGAAAAGATATAACTTAATAATATGTTATAAAATTATTATTGGATGAAATGTATTCATATATTATATAAATAAAAATATATTATTTGAAATATAGTGATTATTCATTTATATTTACCTAAGGCATATAAAGACTACATTTTTATTTATTCGTTTATGCATTTAGCGAGATTATTTATTAAGCCCATTTGCCCAAATTGGGACCAAAGAAATTTATTTATTTGTGGAGGTTATTCATTTATCGAACATTCAATTATCTAGGTTCTACTGTAAGATGTTATCTTCTGTGTTCTTTGTACTTATTCATTCTTTTATATTTTAGTATGGGATGTCATATTCTTATTTTATTTTATTTTTTATCTGTAAAGCTATATGAAAATTTAGTTCTTAGTTTTGTACTTGGAATAAGGGGCACTGATTTAATGAATACACTTTTTAGCTATCCTAGCAAGGACTACGTATATTATATTTCCCTGATGGTATGACTTTGTAACAAGTTAACATATGCACACATAATTCTCTGTCTTAAATTTATGCTTATAATGTTTTAAGGTTTCAGATAGATTATAATGTAAAACTGGCATCTGCTACAATAAAAATCGGTCTAAATTAGGCATCTGGAATTGAGATTAATAACAATAGTTGTTTAGATATGAGTTGTTCACATGTGTGTACATAGTTTGGTCGTGTGCAGGGATAGATATGTTTCCTTTTGAATATATAATGTGTTTATCTTTTTAAAATAATTATATTGAGTTATTTTTAGCAGTTTACTGTGGCTGTACTCTTTCATGTTTGACATAATCTTTGCCACATACTTTTGGCATGGCTAGTAATTATGCTTGTAAGAATCATTTGTTGAACTAAGTTATGAGGATTGCCAAGCTTTGTCTGATCTCCTTGGGGATGTAGATATGTTTGTTGAGCTCATGTATCCCTTGTTTTATCTAGAGATAAAGTTGTTGACTTCCATTGGAACTCATCAGACCCATGGACAATTGTCAGTGTATCTGACGATGTTGAGACCTCAAACGGAGGCGGTACACTGCAGGTATAACTTGTACACTACAGAGGTATATAGATATTGTTATCTTGTGCAGTAATTTGTAATATGACCTGGTGAGTTTGTGGGTAATATTTGCAGATATGGCGCATGAGTGATCTGATATACAGACCGGAGGAGGAAGTTCTGACGGAGCTTGAGCAGTTTAAAGCTCATGTGGTGGAATGTACTAAGTAATATCATTTTAGAATGTTGTTGCATCAGTTGTAGAGATGTTGGAATGAAGTAATTGGTATTCATTTGTAGTTGTACTGCTGTTTAATTTGGACCTCCTCTTGTGACATTTTGGATGGCCTCTTGATAGTAGTTGAATTGTACCTAATTATTTAGGTTTTGTATTGTCGGATTACAAAGCAAGTTCTCATCGGAATGATGTTAATTAACGATTAGTACCTTCACCCTTGTGGGGGTGAAGGTGGTTTTTTTTATTGTTCTGAAATAAAGAAAGGAAAAAATGAATTTGATAGTAGTGTAATGATTAATGAACTGCAATTTTCGAAGCTTCAAACTGCTACAGCTATTCCCTGGTTGCAAGAAATTCCAAGGGTGAACTGCTTCATGCTAAATCAAGGTGTTGTTTGGGACAGGCAGGTCCAGATAGTGCAGAAGCCATTGGCGTATGTGAGGCTCTGAGCTGGATAAAGGCACAGGAGTACAGAGACGTGGAGTTGGAGACGGATTGCCTCGTCGTAGTTCAAGCATTGAGGGGTTCTGGTGTACTCCTCTCTTACTTCGGACGGATCATTGATGAGTGTAAGAAACTCCTAGAAGAATTGAAGGACAGGAATGTTAGTGTTAATTTTGTTAAACGGTCTGCGAACAAGGTGGCTGATTACTTAGCTAAGTCTACTTGTTCTGTAGCTGATCGTATTTGGCGGGTGTGTGATAATCACCCAGGGTTCATCGATGTATTGATGAATGGCTTGATTTATTAATGGAATCATCTTCCTTCTTGACAAAAAAAATAAAAATAAAGATCAGTTGGCTTAAAACATAAAAGGTCGAGTAGTTTTTTATACTTTTCAAATTTGGGAAGATTAGGTATTATATATTTTTCGAATGATGTTATTTTAATCCATATCGCAATTATGGATTTATGGTACACCATTTGTTTGATTGAAGGCGGTGCTTTTTATTATTTTTTACCAAACAAAAGCTACTTATTTTGGTCATGCACATCCTTCAACCATTCTCCATTTCTCTTTCTCTTCCACCTCAATTATCAACGCTTCAGCGGTTCTTTATTTATCCTACAAGTTTCGTATTTTATTCCCTTTACATGAAAAATCAGGAAATTTCATTTTGGCTACCATTTTATATATAATATAATATACTGGTGAAATATTTCCATTTTCAACATTCTCAAAATTGATCGACCCTCATTTGCTTATAAATTTTATACTCAAAACAAATAATTTAGTGAAAAGATAAATATTTTTCCTACACTGCTTAGCAAAAAGAATTGTATTAGTCACTTTCAATCTTATTCAGTCAAATTGCATCACTATTGTCTGTATAATAAACTTTTTAATTGTCTATTTAAACTATAAAATTATCATTTTAACATTTTTTGAGTTACTTGTATTTTCTTGTACAGAAACAAGGTAAGAAGTAGAAACAATGCACAAAACATGGGGTGGGTTAGACCCGGCAATTTTTCATACGACACGAAAAAGACACGGAAAATTATTGTTTATTTTTCAATTTTGAGTACACGACACGAAAATATACGAACACGAAAATACACGATCGAGATTTAATGTCGGTTTTGTGTTTAGCCATCATGTACACAACACGACACGAGTTACATGGAATAAATAAATAAATATTATATATAATAAATATTATATATATTCCGTATTCAATTTTTATGTAGTTTGACTCATGTTTAAACCAGAATTTAGACAAGGAATGTAAACTTTGATATTTCGTCTACCAATTCGTGTACCCGTTCATATTTATTTCGCGTACATTTCATGTTTTTTCGTTTTCGTGTACCAGTTCATATTTATTTCGTATACATTTCATGTTTTCGTGTACCAGATTGTGTCATTTTGTTTTCGTTTAATTAAAAAAAAATTGTGTACTTCATATCGTGTAATTTTTAAATCATGTCGTGTTCGTGTCACCAAATCTGGTACACAACTTTTATCAGTATCGTTTTCGATTCCAGTCAGTACACGATACGATTATATACGGACACAGACGATTTGTCATGCATAGTGGGGTGAGGGTAATGTGCAGGATACCAATCAACTTCTAAAAACCAGTGTCGTAAAAGGCAAGATTTTAAAGTATATATTTAAAGCAAATTTAAAATATAATAAAAAAATCACTATTCTCTGTATTTTTTATACACATACTCGCCAAATATACTTGTATTCATTTGCTTTAAGTATATAGACAGAAACGTAAGTGATAGGTGATAGTACACATAACAACACACACAGCTGCATTCTAGTCCTTTCCTGCCTGTACCCCTCACCCCCACTAGTCCGTACTCTGTACCCTTGTATATAATAATACTAGAGTTTTCGTGTATATACCAACACTACGTCTGATCCTTTTTGAGAGCTCTATCTACTTCACTCTCTTTTCCCAACATATGTGTGTCTTCAAATTTCAAAATGATGCATCAAGAAGCAGCTAAAAAACGTGGGTTTCGTCATGCAACCGGAGAAGAAGGAGAGTTGGTCGGAAAAAGACCTAAAACTCCGGCGAGAGAAGAAGATGATGGGGACTTGTTTGCTTGGTTAAGTATGGATGATGAAACGGTGACGGAGCTTTCCAAGCTTTTGGACTCTGAGGATGTTTCTTCAGCGGCGTTTAGAGTCAAGTTTGCATGCGATCCCTTCATTTCGCCCGAGATTTTTCAATCGTCGGCGTCGTATATTACTATAAATGGCAACAATGATGAGTCGTGCGGGTCCTCTTTTTCTGAGTCTGACTCGTCCGTCATGGCGAGTGTTGACTTGGGTTGTTGCCGTTTTGGGTTAGGAGGGAGAGGAATGCCTGGCGGGGAAGCGACCGTGGACGGCGGCGCGTGGTGGAATGTAAAGGCGGCGCGTGAGAGTGTGGAGGAGAGCGGGGAGGGTTGTATGGGGAATTGGGGTTTTGAGAGGATGGACGGCTGTGATTGGAGTGGTGATGGAGGTTTTGAGATAATGGACGGCTGTGATTGTATGTTTGATATTGATGATGAAGAAGATGCGCTGGGCAGGCTTGGGGGTGTAGATTTTGTGGGGACACATTTAGGGTTTTAGTGTGAGTTCTTGATGATAGGCTACGCATATGGGATGGGGTTACAGTGTTTGGTGTATTATATTTAAAATAAATGAAAGAACTTAGAGTTCCAGAGTATTTAGGATTTTATCATAAAATGTTGTAATTCAGTTAACCCAACCCAAGCGAGTGTGGCATCTGAAGGTACATAGTTATAAATATTTTTAATCTATTTTATTTTGTAAATACTATTTTACTAATTAAAGTTTATTTATTTTAGTTAGTTTTTAATTAGTTTTGTATTGATTATTATTTTTTCCAAAAGTAAAATTAAATATTTATATTTTTTTCAAGTTTGTAAATGTTTTATAAAAAACATTGTAATATTTTATAATTAAAATTTCGATTATAATTATAATAGTTTATAATTAACATTTTTTATTTGTTTTTATAATAATTTATAATGGATTTAAATATTTAAATAATAACTATGAATATATTAATTTTTAAGTTTTTATTTAATATATCTATAAAAATTTATAATTAATTTCATCTCCTTTATAATGATAAAATTAATATTATTATCAAAATCCTCTCCGTATATCAATCTGTATGCATCCATTTCATATTACATCTGACTTTGGAGTGCTAAACGGAGGGTAAGAAAACCTGTGTGATTTAACTGTATACAAGTCTACATGAATCATTTATATGCGTATTTCTACAGTTTAACATTACATATAATGATGCTGAGGTGTGCCCAAATGAGGAGAATAAAAGAAGATTCAAAAGCAAAGAATTCTTATATATTATATGGTTAGTTGAATAATTGTATTCTACTTGTGCGATGGCTGTTTAGTTGTTTACTCTTTACAAATTTGAATTCATGCAGGCATGCCCCCCGTATGTTTGATGAATGTTTGCTTCACAAATAATTGTTTAGTTTGTTGTTGTTCTTTACTCCTCTACTAATTTGTTTTTGGATGTAATTAGCTGTGATCATAATTTATGTAATTAGTTGGGATCGTAATTTTAATGATTTATGTAAAATTCATAGTTTTACAAGCATATTTGATTTATATAGGTATATATGTATAATACATTCTTTATTATTAGGAGTGCATTGAGAAGATTATTGTATATTTATTCCACGTCATTACTCCATTATAGCATCGCCATCAACTCAGCTACCATGAATCATTGCTGCAACCCCTTCACCCGCTCGTGCTATCCTGAATCCTAATATTTCAGTATTCACTCCACCAACTTGTGAGGTTAAATTTATGCCCTATTTTTTCCCAACTTTGAAGTTTAGGTTGCGAATCTACTTTATTTCTATTACCTTTTATATTAATTCGTGGTGTGTGCCTATATTTAAATTATATTTTATTGTTGAATTGAGATGGATTAACTGATACTTTGATATTGTTTATGGTGATTCGTAAGATATTGTTTATGGTGATTCTATGAATTATAACAGTTGTCTGATGTTGTTTTCGTCCACAGACTTGCAAATAGGGTTAACTTTCCAGAGCCGAAAGGTGGACAAATAGTGGAAAACACATTCAACTAATGATAGGGTTTGGAGTTCCTAATGCCGGGATCAAGACCGTGCATAGGGAAAACCCATCTGCGGGAAAAGAAACTCCATATTTCAGGGTACGTGAGTAAAATATAGGTACATAGTTTGGATTAGCAAGTCTTTGATTTCTTATTTACGTTGTAATTTTATATAGATATATTATTCTTTCCATTGCAGCGATCCTGATGCTAATTTGGCAATGCTTTTGGGGGTTTATCTATTAGAGAGTTACAAACACCAACAATGGCTACACTGGACATCTTCACAAAAAATATGCAATTTGGTTCTAAGAAAGTGCAAGAAAATTTGACAGTATAAGCCTTGTTAGACCTTTCTGATATGCAGTCATACATGCTTTCTATACTGTGTTTTGCCATTAATTAAACTAAAATTTTGATGTTTTGCTACTTGTGTTTGCTTAAACTTGACTAATTTAGGCACTTCCTTAGCTTGATCAATTTTTAATTTCTGTAATGTGTGAATGAGGATGACGTTGGAAAAAAAAATCCGCAAAGCATATGCACCGGTTTAATTATTCTTTGTATTTCTCAATTCTGAATTTATTGGTACCATGAAATGCAGAGTCCACAAGAAACTGTAACACCTTTCCAGATCTTGGGTGGAGAAGCTCAAATAGTTTAGGTATGTACAGACAAATATATAACTATGTTGGCATTAGTTTTACTGCAACCCTTTATTGAATATGTGTTCTCTTTGATGTATCTTATGGTCCGGGGTTCTGTACTGTCAGATCATGTTAAAGCCACAAGAGAAGATTATAGCAAAGCTAGGTAATTTGTGAATAATAAGTGGTGCAATTTGAGAGTGTCACAGTGCTGATAGGTGTGAGTATGCTGTTGTTGCCATAACAATGTAAATTGGCGTGTCAGTGTAAAAAAGGGGAAATAGTGCCATAAGTAAATTAGTATTTATGCTATGTAAGATTACCATCACTCTATCTTCTACTCCAATAAGATTTTTAATAGCGCTGTTTAGATATAGGAGTTGACCATTGGCGTAGACATTTATCTTGTTAACGGAGTTCATGTCTCTTGTAGGCTTGTAGCGGCAAAATGTATAGATATTTTACGTTTAGAAGCATGTTTCTAAAGCATACAATCATCTGTTGCGAGCTTGACCTTACATCCTTTTGTTTATTTGGAAATTATTATTCACGGTACTATTTTATTGTATTACAGGTTGCATGTGTTTCATGTTGAGGCAGATCCTAATGGAGAATGTTTTTGTCCCTGAAAATGAAGCTGGTGTGTGGCAGTGACTTTTTGGCAAGAGATTTGAGTAAAATAGTTTTCGTCAATTCCGGTACAAGTGATGAGTTTGTTGGTATTGCTGCACCTTCACTTGCCACAATTCTCCTGGTATATTTTATGATTGTTTTGTTTATCCTTTGCCAATAAAAGGCATTATCAAAGTTTAAGACACAAACAGTTGATCATTTTTTATTTCATTTATTGTGCAGGTTGATTTAACATTGTTTGGCGGTGAGCTGTTATGCCAGGTAAATTTGATTTTATTATATCTCTTTCCATTTTTTTACTGAGATTGTCAACTACTCTTATATCACTGTAAATCGTTACTTGAGTTCTACTACAATTGCTGTATTTTGATTATGTTTGAAAGAAAGTATATAATATATAACTTGGCGTGTGGGTGATTTGGTAACATGTTTTGTAGCCAGGTGCATACCTGTTCTATTAATGATGTAAAAGTCAACAATGCAGTTGATCCTAGGGCACACAATGTTGTACCTAGTGTAGAAGTAAGATGGTTATTCTCGTCATAAATATCCTTGCAATTGCTTGCAAACTCTGGATCGAGTAGATTTTGTCTGATAAGTGCATAGATTTCTGAGAAAAAAACTCTCTGTCCAAGGGCTTGCTTTCATAGTTGGTGGTGGAACTGGCATGTTATTGAATTTACCAATAAATCTGTTTTAGTCCATGAATATTTTTTGAGGCCTCTGAGAAAAAAATAAAGATTTGGTTTGGTCTTTTGTATAAATCAGAACCTAGAGGTTTCCTGTTTACTTTACCCAAAGTAACTATTGTACATTAATTTTCCCCATTTCGTTCGCTTGTACTTAGAAACATCAGGACATGGAGACCTTAGTGAACTTGGCATTTTGACAGGTTTTGTGAAGGAATCTTTGTAATGATAAACACAATGACATACCACAAACTCCAAATTTCCCATTAGCCCTATGGTTCCCCTGTACCTTTTCTGTTGTGTGTATAAAAAGAAAATGTGTTCTGATTGCTCTATATGGAATACTGAATGTAATTTGAATGAAGTTTCATTTTCCCGTTTGTCTATTGTTAGTTGTGCAAAAAAGTCTTAAGGTGGGTGAAGTCCTTTCTGTTGCTGTCTACAACATCATTGCACTGTGGAACAATGAGTGTACACTTCAAATATAATGGTCCCATGAGAAGGGTGGTGTTTGGGGTAATTTTTTACGTATCTTGTTTACTATAATTGCTAGAGCTATTTGCACTTTGCATCCCTACACTTTGGCTGGTATTCACTTTAATATACAATAATTTAAAATTTTCAATTTGTATATCGAACTTTAGAACAAGTTTCAGCTTGTACTTATTCATTAAAAAAATACTAATAATATTATAATCGGAGGGCATTTATGTAAAAATTATAATAAATAAAAATAAATATTACATGAATGCTTTTCGTCTGCATAGTATCTTAGTTGGGAAAGGTTTACGTTAATTGGTGACTACATTTGATACATTTATTTATAACATCTTCATAGCCCTGTGTTGCCAAACTCTCTTTTACTGAGAATATTATTCTCGCTTCAATCATTTCAAAACTATGCGTAGATGTCCCAAATATTGTAAGAAGGTGTCTGTAGACTAGTGGAGACGGGGTGTGTGGATAAAAAAAATTATTTAAAATTGACGACTGCAAGTCTACAATAACGCCCTGTTTTGATATAGATTTTAAAATTGACAGCTGGCCTTCAACCAAACCATCTATTACCATGCCGGGCCTTAATACAGCATTTTAGAAATCCTTTCTTGTTGAACTTGCTCAACTGCAATGAAGGAGTTGAAAATGACTCAGATTGATAATCCACTCTGGTTCAGAAGTTTGGATGGAAGTGGAGAAGCATTGAATTTTGAGGAATACATAAAGACAATTACCCCTTGCATTAACAAGACACCTGGTCTGATGACTGAGGGTACCAGAGTAACTGGTCTGTCACTATCCATAGCATGGCTTTTGTTGGATGATGCAAGTGATATATCTCATTTATTTGTGCTTTTACTAAAGATTCTAAATTGTCGGTTGAATTTTGAAATATCTTTTTTTATGTCGCTTTGCAAAGTTTTTTGCAGTACTCAGTCTGTACGTAATGTTTTTCTCTTATTAACATGGATTGTGGGAACATTACTTTATGAAATGGCAGAGAGAAGGGAGCACAGCCTAGACCTCAGGTACCTCTTCTTTACATTTCTCTATTTTACTATTCAAATTAAGTGATAACCCTCTCTTGCATAATCAACAATTCTTTCAGTGACTATATAATTAATACTCTATTACTATTATCATTTTTTTTGGTAAATGCCATTCATTCGTATTAGATAATAGTGGTTGCTTTCTGTAGACAACATTATATTTGATTTAATGTCTGTTTGAGGATTTGAAGTAAATTAAATACACATGGAACACATATTCGAGCACACTCATAGAAACACTATTTATCTACTACAATGACTCACATACTACAAATTCTAGCCTATGCTTCGCATACTCTGTTGTTTTTAGATAATCATACTTTACTTTTGTAAGTTGTTTTTAAAAAAAATTATTATTAGTGCCCTAGGAGCACCATGTCTCTCAATTGGAATATATTATTGACAAAAAGGTTTATAACTAAATATGCATCCCCTCCCCTACGGTGCTCTCAAATAACAAGTGCATTTTAGGTGGAGTAATATTCTTGAAAGGTCATGGTATGCTAGCTCTTAGTTTACTTGGTATTTTTATGTTTCTGCTGAATTTGCTATTCTAAGGTAGCTATAATGGATTGCAGGACTCTAGAATCAAATTTCAATAGGTGGTTGGGAGGCTTGGAAATATATCTAAATTAATGATACAGTCAGAACTTCTACAGTGATGTATTCAGATATTGTGTGGAAAATCTTGCTAATGCCTGTTAGTGAAATTCTCTGAGTCTCTCAAGCATTTTTATGGTGGAACAAGAACGGGATATCTATACTATCATGTTTTTTATGGATGATTATGATTAATAAACTAACTCTTTGTGATAATGAGTGTCACAGATAATATTAACATTGTACTCCTAAACCACGGAATAAATAGCTAAATGCATGTTTGGTTTCAGAGTGTTGTTTGAATGGGGATGGTCCCGTTATCGTTTTTATCACGAGCTTCGAAGGTCTAACGCCGCAGATACTTAGACTACTCACGATTTTTGGGCTACCTTAGAATATATCACCAAACTTCAAGAATCCTCACAAAAATAACAAACTTCACTATTATAAAATATACCCATAATCACTATTACAAACATAGTAATCACTATTGTATTTCTAGAATATACCTGTGCCTCACAAGGGTTTTAGAGCTAGTTGCATTTTGATGTCTGAACTATAATATTTTTGTAAAAAAATGACCCAATTATAAAATTTGATCAAATTATTTAATTTTTAACACTTAATTGCATTTCATCAATTTTTTTAATGGACGTTAATGAAATAATACTTAGAGTATCTCAAATGGGACATTAAAATACTATAATAGTGTTATTTTGACACTATTTTAGTGTAAAATAAACTCCAATGAGATAATAGTGTCAAGATGATACTAAATAATTGGAATAATATCAAATTTGGTGTCAAACATACATATGGTGTCAAGATGACACCAAATTTGACACTTTTTAAAATTTCAACTATATCATCAAATTTGTTAACAAAAATAAATTTATCCATTTTAAGTCCTAAAAGTCAATTCTTTATTATTTTAATAAGTAAAAGATTCTTTATAGTATAGGATATAGTGTAACTACTATTGGAGTTGGTTTTGTAAATTATGTAATTTTGATACTAAAATAGTGTCAAAATTCTTAATTGCACTTTGATGGTCTGAATTATAATTTTTTTGCAGAAAAACAGCTCAATTATAAAAATTATCAATTTGTTGGCCAAACTATTTAATTTGTAATAGTTAACTGCATCCAATATTGTTCATTACCTTTATCTTGTCATTATTAATACTAGAACTATTAGAATAATTTTACATTTATTTAAAAAATGAATTCAATGAGTATGAGTAGTGTTTAATCAATACTTGAGACTAGAAAAAATTTAACACAACTTATAAATAAAAAAAACGTAACTATAAATACATGATTATATTTTATTTTATAAAATATCACTCTTTTTAGAAATAGATTTTATTTTCCAATTTTAGATAACTTACCAAACCAGTCTCATAAATATTTTTATTTTATAAATTTATATTAGTATGATTAAATTTTTTAACAAAGGTAGTGGACAATATTGGATGCAATCAATTATTAAAAAATAAATAATTTGACTAACAAATTGGTAATTTTTATAATTGAATCATTTTTCTGTAAATAAAATTATAATTCAGACCATCAAAATGCAATTAAGTATTATTTCATTAAAGTCCATTAAATTTTTAACGGAATGCAATCAAATATTAAAAAATAAATAGTTGGGCCATCAAATTACAAGTTTTATAATTGAGTAATTTTTCTGTAAAAACATTATAATTCAGACTATTAAAATACAATTAAGTCTAAATATAACAGCATGTTTTTATTTATATCACAAATAATTTGTATGAAAATATATATAATTTTTTAAGAAACCATTGCAACATTGATCAACTATCAATTTATATAAATTTCCTAAATCTGAGCTTATATACGTTGAACTTGTTCTAATACTCAAAGGCTCAAAGCAGTAGTTTAAAGAAAAAGAGAGCGAGGAAAGATAAAAAGAGAGGAGCTGTATGCCTTTTTGGTGTGATTCTCATCAAAGGAAATAAACACTATGAAAATGCTTTTTCTTTAATAATATCTCATATATGAGATAAAACTTGCATTGTGTTAAAATATATTATCTAATAGTTATGATTGCCAAAAGAGTTTGACAAATGTATTGTATTGAGCTGTAATTTCCAAACGCAATACACAGTTCAGGACACGATTAGATTAAATGTTTTTACATGGCGGCATACATTACCGTATAAATAAGGCATAGTGTAACTCCATTATGTATGCAGAAGAATGGCAATAGGAGAGATTACTCCTTTTCTCTCTCTAATATATTTGATTCGACTTATTTTTGTCATTACAAATATACTTTGTTTAGTTTTATTAGTTCAATTTATAACACATTATTCATATTAAAGTGATCTTTGTATTTGACAGATTAATTATTCGAATTAGTTTCAATGTTAAGTGAATGTCATTTATATTTATTTGTTAATGATATAGTTAAATTTTATATAACTCTGGACTTGGTCATTCTTTGACTATCGCTTCCAAATCAATTTTATTCAAATTTAAAATACAACTCAAACTATTGATCAAAATTCAGACTAAAAAAATGTTGTATTCGAAAGCAGATTATTTTTATGAGCTGGGTTCGAAATCAATTCAACGAATAATAAAAAACAATCCGATCACATAAATCAATTCACTTGGATATGCTTTGGTTATGTGCCTGCTGCCTCTGCTGCTTTTGATTTTGTTTTATTGCATGGGACTCAATTGTCTTGTGACCTTTGTGAGTTTTCCAATTTNTATTTACATGGCGGCATACATTACCGTATAAATAAGGCATAGTGTAACTCCATTATGTATGCAGAAGAATGGCAATAGGAGAGATTACTCCTTTTCTCTCTCTAATATATTTGATTCGACTTATTTTTGTCATTACAAATATACTTTGTTTAGTTTTATTAGTTCAATTTATAACACATTATTCATATTAAAGTGATCTTTGTATTTGACAGATTAATTATTCGAATTAGTTTCAATGTTAAGTGAATGTCATTTATATTTATTTGTTAATGATATAGTTAAATTTTATATAACTCTGGACTTGGTCATTCTTTGACTATCGCTTCCAAATCAATTTTATTCAAATTTAAAATACAACTCAAACTATTGATCAAAATTCAGACTAAAAAAATGTTGTATTCGAAAGCAGATTATTTTTATGAGCTGGGTTCGAAATCAATTCAACGAATAATAAAAAACAATCCGATCACATAAATCAATTCACTTGGATATGCTTTGGTTATGTGCCTGCTGCCTCTGCTGCTTTTGATTTTGTTTTATTGCATGGGACTCAATTGTCTTGTGACCTTTGTGAGTTTTCCAATTTCCAACAATGGAAAATCAAACAAACCCAACCAACCACATGCTTTCATCTTCTTTTTCAAGCTTGTTAAGTTACCAGTTCTCCTAAAACCTCAAGGTGTTAGGAGACTGACGTATCAGGATCTTATATTATATTCTAACATTCCCCCTCACTCGAAAGCCCATTTATGGGTCGAGANTCTTATTTTTGTCATTACAAATATACTTTGTTTAATTTTATTACTTCAATTTATAACACATTGTTCATATTAAAGTGATCTTTGTATTTGACAGATTAATTATTCGAATTAGTTTCGATGTTAAGTGAATGTCATTTATATTTATTTGCTAATGATATAGTTAAATTTTATATAACTCTGGACTTGGTCAATCTTTGACTATTGCTTCCAAATCAATTTTATTCACATTTAAAATACAACTCAAACTATTGATCAAAATTCAGACTAAAAAAATGTTGTATTCGAAAGCAGATTATTTTTATGAGCTGGGTTGGAAATCAATTCAACGAATAATAAAAAACAATCCGATCACATAAATCAATTCACTTGGATATGCTTTGGTTATGTGCCTGCTGCCTCTGGCAATGTGTCTGCTTTTGATTTTGTTTTATTGCATGGGACTCAATTGTCTTGTGACCTTTGTGAGTTTTCCAATTTCCAACAATGGAAAATCAAACAAACCCAACCAACCACATGCTTTCATCTTCTTTTTCAAGCTTGTTAAGTTACCAGTTCTCCTAAAANTCCATTTATTTTACAATTGGTCAAATATATGAGAAATAGTATTTGTACAGTACACTAATATTTACCCGTTACTGTAGCTAAATGGATACACGTATCCTGGACTATTCCTTGATCAAAATCCAATAACTTACTTGAAAGATATTGGGCTTACATTTATGTAATTGATGATACTAATGTACCCCAAATAGGCCCAAAAGGTGAAAACGAGCATAGCCCACTGTAGCACAGAGACAGAGAGAGAGAGAGAGAGAGACGGAGAGAGATCGCGATCGGAAATAAAATGGTGAAATCGCAGGGGGCGAAGGAGACGGTAGGGGTACGCTATAAATTGGTATGGCGTCTTCTTATCATCACTAATCTCGCTCTTGGAGGTCTCTCCCTTGCTCTCCTCTTTCTTCTTTCTTTTTATATTTTTATGTAATATTTTTAATCTTTCACTTGTCTTCAAACCCTAGATTTCATTTACTCCCTATTAAGTTTTGGTTTCATGTTTTGATATTAATTCCTGTTGCGTGCTACAATATTATGTTGCTTGCTTGCGTAATGTTTGAAATGCGTTAATAATTAATTCAGATTATGAGCTCAAATGAAAAGTAATCTACATCTACTAGGAGAAACAGTTAATAACAACCCGTCCCTAAAACTTTAAAACTACTTAAAGAGGATGACTATAGACTACTGGTGTGAAATTGTGAATCGTAGAACTTGGTTACGTTATGTTATGCTCCTTTTGAGCTAGGCTTGAATGAGGTCTATTTATCCAACTGTCGTTTTAGGCTCAAATTCCAACTTAATATGTTTAGGCTGACTCTTTTAAACTTTGTTTGGGCAACTTAAATACACATAAAACTCAAACTCCACAACTCGTTAAATGACTTGTCACTTGAGCTCGAGTGTCAACATGAATTGTTTGGTGGATATATAGGCTCAGCACAAACTCAAAGTGATTTAATGATAGCTTGACAGTCATACTGAGTGCAGAGTGTTAAACATCGTGGGTGGTAATATCTGGTTTGGGAAGCACATTCTATGCCAGTTATAGGTTTCTTTGTAAATAAGTTATATAATGTCCATCACATACAGGGTTATATACAAGTTGACCTTTAAAGTTCANGGAAGAAAATTTTAAATTGTTTCTAAAATTTCACGTTTTTTAATAAATCAAATGTGTCACAAGGAATGATTACTCATAAAAATGATGAGAATTTAAACACATGACTTATATCTTACATATAATCTCGATTTTCAACACTCGACCACATCGCCTCCCCTTCATGTAATTGTGGTTCATATACTGTAAAATTTCGATTAATTAATTATCAATAAATTAATAACTCACTATAAATTAATATTTTCAATATAGATTTTTGATTCCGACATAATAGCAACAGTACATTTTTGTCTCGATTAATTAATAATCTTGATAAATTAATAAAATTTTCCGGTCCCGACATTATTAATTTATAAAAGTTTTACGGTAATTGGCACATTTCTTTGGCATAATTGTGTCAAAATAAATAACTTTTTTTGAGGTTGTACCTGAATATAGGTTGTTCTTCAAATTTTATGTAATTTGAAAATTTATATTTGATCAGATATATTAATATGTATTAAGCGAATCAGGCAACATCTGCGCAGGATCATGTGTGAAGGATCATGAAGTTAATATCAGACTATTTTTCTGAGATTACAACAAATACATGTAAATAAATTTTTTTATACATTTATTAATAAATATTTATTTACCATTTATTTTACAATTTGTCAAATATATGAGAAATAGTATTTGTACAGTACACTCATATTTACCAGTTACTGTAGCTAAATGGATACAGGTATCCTGGACTATTCCTTGATCAAAATCCAATAACTTACTTGAAAGATATTGGGCTTACATTTATGTAATTGATGATACTAATGTACCCCAAATAGGCCCAAAAGGTGAAAACGAGCATAGCCCACTGTAGCACAGAGACAGAGAGAGAGAGAGAGAGAGAGAGAGAGATCGCGATCGGAAATAAAATGGTGAAATCGCAGGGGGCGAAGGAGACGGTAGGGGTACGCTATAAATTGGTATGGCGTCTTCTTATCATCACTAATCTCGCTCTTGGAGGTCTCTCCCTTGCTCTCCTCTTTCTTTCTTTTTATATTTTTATGTAATATTTTTAATCTTTCACTTGTCTTCAAACCCTAGATTTCATTTACTCCCTATTAAGTTTTGGTTTCATGTTTTGATATTAATTCCTGTTGCGTGCTACAATATTATGTTGCGTGCTTGCGTAATGTTTGAAATGTGTTAATAATTAATTCAGATTATGAGCTCAAAGGAAAAGTAATCTACATCTACTAGGAGAAACAGTTAATAACAACCCGTCCCTAAAACTTTGAAACTACTTAAAGAGGAGGACTATAGGCTACTGGTGTGAAATTGTCAATCGTAGCACTTGGTTACGTTATGTTATATGCTCCTTTTGAGCCAGGCTTGAATGAGGTCTATTTATCCAACTGTCGTTTTAGGCTCAAATTCCAACTTAATATGTTTAGGCTGACTCTTTTAAACTTTGTTTGGGCAACTTAAATACACATAAAACTCAAACTCCACAACTCGTTAAATGACTTGAGCTCGAGTTTCAACATGAATTGTTTGGTGGATGTATAGGCTCAGCACAAACTCAAAGTGATTTAATGATAACTTGACAGTCATACTGAGTGCAGAGTGTTAAACATCGTGGGTGGTAATATCTGGTTTGGGAAGCACATTCTATGCCAGTTATAGGTTTCTTTGTAAATAAGTTATATAATGTCCATCACATACAGGGTTATATACAAGTTGACCTTTAAAGTTCAAATGTACACATAAACCCTTGAACTAAATTTTGAAATGAATCTTCATATTTGCCAACCCTTCAAGTTCATCAGTTGTAAATTAAGATTAACATGTCATCATCCCCTAATGTACACATAAATCCCTGAATTATATAAGAGTAACATGCCACCTTTCCTAGTCGGAGTCTAATTTATTGGATTTGTAATATGTAGAGAGAGTAAATCTTTTGGCTTAGTTGAGTACTGGTATTGATAAGATGTAAGCTGCTCTACCTAACCTTTATATAATGTATTGCAGCATATATGTTTGCCACACCAAGGAGAAAAAGCATGGGCAATGAGGATGCTGCATTGAAAGCTGAATCAAAAGCTCGGTCAACTCTAACTGGAAACTTAAATCCTGCACTCATGACTGTGGAGCCTGTGGATGTGGACCTACCTATTGCACAAAATCAACAGCAAGAACTTTTAAAGTGATGTACTGGAGTGATTCTGTGATAGAAAGTAATCCCAAGGAGTAAGGATCGTAGACAGAAGCAGCAGACTGATATATATTAGAAGGCAAATTTTATGCCATTAAAATTCTTTTATATGCCCATCACCGGATGATCATAGTATGCGCTGACAAATCTTGTTATCTAGGATAAGTAGCTTGATAATTGAGTTGTTTTTAACAGTTGTCTCTCAGCTTATGTACATATATATTAAGTTGTGGCAACATCCTATGCCACTTTTAAGTTTGATTACAGACCAGATTTTGATATAATTATAGTATGTGAATACAGACTATATCAATTTCTATCTGAATTTCATATATGAGAACTGAGCTTGGAAAGAAAATGCTGTAAGTTATGAGTTGTATATGTTTCAAATCAGTAAAAAACTGTTACTGCTGAAATTCATTAAGCTTTTCATCACTCTGAATTATTAAATACGGACGCTGGATCACCCAAGCTGCCATGGCTCTGTCGTTTTCCTGGGTGTATTGGCTTAGCCTTCCAGGCAGTTAAAGCCAATGCCCTATTGATTGATAAGATGTCAATTCCTCATCATTCAATGGGAACTGACACAGACTGCATACTTAATTCTCTAGGTGTTAGATGGTTGTGTTTATGGGGAAGTGGTTGAGAAATAATCGCGTGTTCAGTAAAATTGTTTATGAAGTTGACAGCCCGAGTGCCACTGCATATGTTTTGATTATTAATTGTAGTCTCTAATTAGAAAACTAATCCAAGGACGAGATGGTCTTGAATCTTGATGGACAAGAAGCACATTTGAGATTGATTAATCTTCTTAATAGTAAATAATTTTAATTCGGATGTGAGACAAAAGGAGAGATTTGTTTTTTTATGAATAGATTTGAGGTGGTTAACCAAAGATTTGCAGCTAAATGGACCCCCACTTGGATGACTTGTCTCTTCTTTCCTTCATGTCCAACCACATAAACATCCTGCCATCCAATCCTAACTTACCAGTTGCAAGTTATGCTATACACAGACTATATACTGAAACTNAATATTATGTTGCGTGCTTGCGTAATGTTTGAAATGTGTTAATAATTAATTCAGATTATGAGCTCAAAGGAAAAGTAATCTACATCTACTAGGAGAAACAGTTAATAACAACCCGTCCCTAAAACTTTGAAACTACTTAAAGAGGAGGACTATAGGCTACTGGTGTGAAATTGTCAATCGTAGCACTTGGTTACGTTATGTTATATGCTCCTTTTGAGCCAGGCTTGAATGAGGTCTATTTATCCAACTGTCGTTTTAGGCTCAAATTCCAACTTAATATGTTTAGGCTGACTCTTTTAAACTTTGTTTGGGCAACTTAAATACACATAAAACTNACAAAAAATGGAGCAGATAACTATATATGTTTGTGTAATGTCATTATGTTAACCCAAATCTTTTATTAACTTGTGCAGTTTCATTGGGTAAAGCAGAGTATCAAGCATGGGACAAAGGAGATTTCTCTTTGTAAGTTTTTGCTTATGACCATCAGTTTCAATTACAGTAGTGCTTTGCTGTCGATGCTTGTTATATGAGTGTCTATGTTAACCAGCTAAAATGTTGCTTCACAGTCCATTAACCACATTGCGGGACTCTTTGACTGTTACAATTCAAGTTCCCGAGGGGAATATAATATCAAAAATAGGTGATCACTTGACTGTGTTCACTTTCCTTTACCATCTTTCTCTTCTAGATCTTATTCTATAGAGTTGTATATGTGTTTCCTTCGGAGAATGCAGAGATATGCTGATACAAGCGATAAATGTTTTGAATCAGTTGTCCATTCCATGGAAATTGTTGAAAAAGGCATCTGGGATGCCTTATTTCCCCTTGAAGGAGGTGGACATGTGCATATGAAGCTGCAATTTAGTCTCAGTGAAGAGGAGCGCAACCGAATACGTGGCATGGTACTAAAAGTTCTCTCTCTTTCCCATCTTTATGTTCCTGTCATGCCCAGAATCCATAGAATTTTGATGTGGATGATTTTGTTTTGATGGCTACTGAGTACCCATAGGTGCTATTATTCAAGTTTTGCCTACTTTTTTCCTTAGAGGGAATCAGCATTGAGAAAGAAGCAACAGGAAGAGCTCAGCAAAGATGTACGATATTCCAAAATGGCAAGTGATGCTTCGGTTGGATCATCTTCTCCTATCAACCATGAGGTCTCAGGTTTGCTCTTACTTGACGTGTTAGGCATAAGAAATAATGATATTGATAATAAGAGAGAAGATGAAAAGTATACCTAATATTCTGAAAGACCTGTTGATGTTTAAGAGTTGTGTGCTGAAGGTGCAGGCAAGGAAGCTGGTTTGCCATTTCCTGATCCGATTTCGAGGGATTTACAGTCTAACAATGGGAAGGAAGAAGCAACTCTACAGAAGCATATAGCTCCAGTTAAGTATCAATCATATTGCCACATGATATGTTTGTTGTTTATCTAATTGCAAATCTAGTATAAGCTGTAAATTATTTTGACTTTAATTTCATTGTTCTATAGAATGCTACAGATAATAGTGAAGAGTCTTCATCTTCTAAAATGTTACCGAGGACTGAAGTTCGTCATATGCCAGTTAAAACGAATGACACTGAGTTGCCGCATTTTGTTGTTTCAGAGGCACCCAATCTTTCAAAAGACGATTCATTTATTTCCAGAGATACTGAATCAGCTGTTGCTAAGATAAAACCAGTTCTCTCGAGGCTGGAGGATGCTCCAGTTAGTAAACTCGAGAAGCAGTTTCCTCTGAGGAAACCAGCAAGCAGCATAATGAAAATGATAAATGCCTTCGAAACTACCGTAGTGCAGGTAACTGCATTGAAAGTTTCTTTTAGCTACATTATTTTGTTCTTTAATTATTATAAGAGATTTAATATCGGATTTAAATCAGGAAAAGAAGACTCCTAATATACAAGTTGCAACCAAATCCCAATCAAATAGAGCTAGGAAGGAAGGTCCATTAAAAGATCAGGTCTTATCCCATGTTACCAAAGCACCAGAATCAAATTCTGGAAGGCCAGAATATCTGACAGATTTGAGTTCAGAGAGGTTAGGAAATGAAAAAGTGTCTAGTTCAGAAAGGCTCTTACGTCCACCCCAAATTAGCTCAGAAAGGCTTGGAAATCCTTCTACTTTGGGGAAGCTGCAACAAGTACCTCCAGATAGCATGAGTAAAGGAAAGCATATTGGTTTTCATGATGATATTGGTGAAATTGAATCATCTGCAGCCACTAGGAAGTTATTAATATCGAGTACATCAAACGTCCAACAAGCAAAAGCTCATGAAACTGTGACGAGTGAATTAAATTCAGATCACAAAGAAATAAAGAATCAAAGAGTCGAATCACCTGAAGTACTGAGGGAAACATATCTGGGACCAAGAAAGGATAAAGTTCTACCTGAAATTAGGAATAGAGAAGAGCATGTTGATTTTACCAAAGATTTAGATGATGATGATGATAAACTCTCTCAGGACGCTGGGCAGGTAACAGAATCAAGTGCAATAAAGGTCGAATCAGCAGAAGCGGATGCAAGTATGAAGAGTAAATCAGAATCAAACAAAGACCAGGATTTTACTTCTATAGATGAGGGATCAACCGCTTCAGAAGCATCAACTGTTCTAAAACAAATGAAGGAGAAGGGTTCAGTTACACTCCAACCTTCTACTGTCTCTGATTGGCAGAAAAGCTCTGACAAAACTTCATTTGTTGAAGGATTAAAGGAAGTCAAAACCAAATATTCAAATGAATTTCTTGGGACTTTAAACGAAAAACAGAATGCAGTAGTATCTTATGAAGATGAGCGACATCAGCATGAAAGTTCCACTGCATGGATATTCCCAAATGATGCACGACACATGTGTGTAACAACTGGGGTTACTGCAGTAATTGACGTGTATGATGGCTGCCAAGCTGAAGGAAAGGTAACATACTATAGTTTTCTGATTATTTGTTTTGTTTTTACTTATTTGAGACATTTCCCCCTGCATTCCTATATAAGTGGGGAAGGGGGAGCTGAGAATCAACCTTTAGATCTCTTCTATAACTAATAGCACATTTTCCTTTTAGTATAAGAGGAGAAGGTGATTTCTTCTCTGTCTTTTTTTAAAATTATTATTGTTCTTGTAATTACAATAAGTTTTAAACTGTTGGCCGAGCATACAAAAATGTTATAATGATTTCTCAGCATGAGCTCAGATGTTATATTTTTTAGTAAAGTAAACCTTTGAAATATAGAATAACTGCTGAATAGGCGGATCCTGTGGATGTATTTTTTTTTATCATATTTAAATATATAGATATTATTATCCTTTTTTTGGTTTTAGCAGGCTGTAGNGTGCCTTCGAAACTACCGTAGTGCAGGTAACTGCATTGAAAGTTTCTTTTAGGTACATTATTTTGTTCTTTAATTATTATAAGAGATTTAATATCGGATTTAAATCAGGAAAAGAAGACTCCTAATATACAAGTTGCAACCAAATCCCAATCAAATAGAGCTAGGAAGGAAGGTCCATTAAAAGATCAGGTCTTATCCCATGTTACCAAAGCACCAGAATCAAATTCTGGAAGGCCAGAATATCTGACAGATTTGAGTTCAGAGAGGTTAGGAAATGAAAAAGTGTCTAGTTCAGAAAGGCTCTTACGTCCACCCCAAATTAGCTCAGAAAGGCTTGGAAATCCTTCTACTTTGGGGAAGCTGCAACAAGTACCTCCAGATAGCATGAGTAAAGGAAAGCATATTGGTTTTCATGATNGGATCAGAAGAGATGAAAGCAAGTGAATCTGCCTCGCTAAATACGAGAAATACAGAGCCAGAAAGCTGGATAGATAATGCCTTTACTGGATCAGTGAAACAGGCAAGATTATATTCTTTTTACTCGTACATATCTAGTTTCCATAAATATAATCTACCAGAACAGTTCTTAGTCATGACATTCTAACATTTGTAGCTAGCCATGACTGGTCTGTTGGTGCCGAAGCCTATTTAAATGAAAACAATTTCAAAACTGATTGTCTGTTGCATTTTCTTCCACAGGCAATAAAAATTGCAATTGTTGTTGGGTTCGGAGCGCTTGTTCTTTTCACCAGACAAAGAGAACCCAGGTACAGGTATACTCATTCATTTCAGGGGTACACATATATCTTTTAATTGCAATAGACAGTAACATTACCTGAGGCAAAGAATAAATNAAGAGCATGTTGATTTTACCAAAGATTTAGATGATGATGATAAACTCTCTCAGGACGCTGGGCAGGTAACAGAATCAAGTGCAATAAAGGTCGAATCAGCAGAAGCGGATGCAAGTATGAAGAGTAAATCAGAATCAAACAAAGACCAGGATTTTACTTCTATAGATGAGGGATCAACCGCTCCAGAAGCATCAACTGTTCTAAAACAAATGAAGGAGAAGGGTTCAGTTACACTCCAACCTTCTACTGTCTCTGATTGGCAGAAAAGCTCTGACAAAACTTCATTTGTTGAAGGATTAAAGGAAGTCAAAACCAAATATTCAAATGAATTTCTTGGGACTTTAAACGAAAAACAGAATGCAGTAGTATCTTATGAAGATGAGCGACATCAGCATGANACAGTAGTATCTTATGAAGATGAGAGACATCAGCATGAAAGTTCCACTGCATGGATATTCCCAAATGATGCCCGACACATGTGTGTAACAACTGGGGTTACTGCAGTAATTGACGTGTATGATGGCTGCCAAGCTCAAGGAAAGGTAACATACTATAGTTTTCTGATTATTTGTTTTTACTTATTTGAGATATTTTTTTCCTGCATTCCTATATAAGTGGGGAAGGGGGAGCTGAGAATCAACCTTCAGATCTCTTCTATAACTAATAGCACATTTTCCTTTTAGTATAAGTGGAGAAGGTGATTTCTTCTCTGTCTTTTTTTAAAATTATTATTGTTCTTGTAATTACAGTAAGTTCTAAACTGTTGGCCGAGCATACAAAAATGTTATAATGTTATATTTGAGTAAAGTAAACCTTTGAAATATAGAATAACTGCTGAATAGGCGGATCCTGTGGATGTATTTTTTTTATCATATTTAAATATATAGATATTATTATCCTTTTTTTGGTTTTAGCAGGCTGTAGGATCAGAAGAGATGAAAGCAAGTGAATCTGCCTCGCTAAATACGAGAAATACAGAGCCAGAAAGCTGGATAGATAATGCCTTTACTGGATCAGTGAAACAGGCAAGATTATATTCTTTTTACTCGTACATATCTAGTTTCCATAAATATAATCTACCAGAACAGTTCTTAGTCATGACATTCTAACATTTGTAGCTAGCCATGACTGGTCTGTTGGTGCCGAAGCCTATTTAAATGAAAACAATTTCAAAACTGATTGTCTGTTGCATTTTCTTCCACAGGCAATAAAAATTGCAATTGTTGTTGGGTTCGGAGCGCTTGTTCTTTTCACCAGACAAAGAGAACCCAGGTACAGGTATACTCATTCATTTCAGGGGTACACATATATCTTTTAATTGCAATAGACAGTAACATTACCTGAGGCAAAGAATAAATTCATGATCATTAACATATTATCAGTCAGCATGGTTGCTATTATAGTGCAATTACATTGTACACTTCTGTTTCCTCCGACAGAAAAAGCAGCAGGAAAGGAAATGATCCTTTCTTCAGCACTTTACCTTACAAAGACATTCAAACAACAATCGAGAAATGAAACTGCCGAGGAACAGAATTTTGTACATTGATTTTTTCGACAACTTGTTGATCTAATCATTTTGTAGTATATGTAAATGGGGTTAAATATCAAAGTGGTCACTGAATTGGAGACCTAGTATCACTTTCATCACTAATCTCAATTGCATATCATTCGAGTCATTTAAGTTTTCATAAATATCATATTGGTAACTCTAACTATGTATTCAAAAATTGATAATATCATTTTTTTGAGTTTTACATATTTGTTTTACATGCTATGATGACCAAACGAAAACTTATAAATTCTAGTATTTTTGATAATATTTTCAAAATTTATGACATTATTTTACTATTATTTATTAATTTTATAATTTTTTTATTTTGATTTATTATTTTAAAAATAACTAAACATAGTCAAACTCATTTTCTTTGCAAAATATAATCTATGAATTTAAATTTATGCATGGTATGATTTTTAATGATTTATTCAAATTTCAATAATTTTGAAAAATATTTATACCTATTTTTTTAATGTAAGGGTATTAATATAATATTTATACCAACTTAAATAATGAAAATGATACGACTGATGACAAAATGATTTTATGCTTCCACTTATATTTAACCCTAAATGAATGTAACTGAAGTGGTAAATTCTTTTGAAATTTTTGAAGTTCACTTCTATCACAAAATTTTTGGCAAACAAATATGAAACCACCCTTGTGAGTTGTGGCTCACTCAAATCTTCCAGAGGGCTTGTTTTATCCAGAGGCGGACCCGGACCTTTTAAGTTACCGGGCTGAAAATTTTCTAATATATAATATATATTACTCTGTCATATAAAAAATATCACATATTGAAAAAGATAATAAAATTCCTGAGATTATCCCAGAAAAATTACATGTACAAATGTTTTTTAGTGAATGTATTTTTATAATTATATATAATTTTCTGTAATTACAATAACACCCTTGTGTATTTATATGAGAATTTTTATTAACCTTATGAAAATTATATGAGATAACCCATGAACATTAATCTCAATAAAAAAACATATATGTCTTCGTTATAAAATATATCCTTGTTCAATTTTTCTATAATTAATCTTATAAATCTTTTGTCGTTTTAGAGTCATAGGGATTTGTTAGTCTAAAATTTTCTTAAAAAATGTTTATAAATTTAATTTTAGAATGTTAATTTTTTTTCTAATTTTCTAATTATAATGGTAAATTATTAATTTTTAAATAATGTTTTCATTTTTAGAAAAGGTGAAATCATTTTCCTTACAACTATAATATATTTCTAATATATTTATTTTCCTAAACGTAATTGATATCAAAAAAATTTTCTAGAAACTAAACACACACTAAAATTAAAGATAAATTATTGTACATAGTTTAATACGGAGTATTAAACAAATACCAAGATTTAAAAGAAATGTAAAATTATATAATTTCAACAGAACAAATAGAACCTAAAAACTAATAACTCTATTATTAGTTTCAAAATTTTAAGTTGGACATATAAAAAATGTAAATAATTAGGGAAAAAATAGAAATTAAGTTAAGCATAAATTTGATTTTCACTTATTCAATATATTACACACAATATTGTTATATTGCACTGGTTTTACCTTCCAATTCATTGTAATAACTCTATTATTAGTTTCAAAATTTTAAGTTGGACATATAAAAATATAAATAATTAGGGAAAAAATAGAAATTAAGTTAAGCATAAATTCGATTTTTACTTATTCAATGTATAATTACACACAATAATGTTATATTGCACTGGTTTTACCTTCCAATTCATTGTAATAACTCTATTATTAGTTTCAAAATTTTAAGTTGGACATATAAAAATATAAATAATTAGGGAAAAAATAGAAATTAAGTTAAGCATAAATTCGATTTTTACTTATTCAATGTATAATTACACACAATAATGTTATATTGCACTGGTTTTACCTTCCAATTCATTGTAATAACTCTATTATTAGTTTCAAAATTTTAAGTTGGACATATAAAAAATTAAATAATTAGGGAAAAAATAGAAATTAAGTTAAGCATAAATTCGATTTTTACTTATTCAATGTATAATTACACACAATAATGTTATATTGCACTGGTTTTACCTTCCAATTCATTGTAATAACTCTATTATTAGTTTCAAAATTTTAAGTTGGACATATAAAAAATGTAAATAATTAGGGAAAAATAGAAATTAAGTTAAGCATAAATTCGATTTTCACTTATTCAATATATAATTACACACAATATTTGAGCCATGTATTTACATTGCATCGTAACATGACTTGACCTTGAGTAATTATTTAAGGCGATCTTAAAACCATTAGATTAATACAACGGCACGAGAGTTTCAAACTTGGAATCAATCATTAATAAAATGTGTTTATAAATATATATATATATATATATATATATATATATATATATATATATATTAGTGATGCAGGCAGTGTGGTTTGCGTAGAGCAATGAAAATGGTTGTTTAACATGAAAGCGAATAAGGTAGCAATCGTCTTGACTTTCTTTCCTGTAGTTTATCTACACACAAGGCCCACTGATTCATCACCACTATATATATATATATATATATGTATGTATGTATATATATCGAAATATTTCAAGTTTGATGTAACACGACAAAGGCTTGTAACTGGTAGGGGCGTTGAAATCTGTCATATTGGATTTCACAAGATTAAGAGCTTGGAAGGTGTTGACAAAAGAGAAATACACACACTCTTAGCTGAATATAGAAGAGACAATGTTTTACTGCATAGTGCTGCTTATCTCATTCACAAAAGATGAGTACAAGTTGGGAATCAAAGAGAGTGGCCAGCTCTACATATAGCCAGAGGAATGACACCTTACCTCAACATAATTGGGACCACAACTAATAACAAAATACTACAATAATATCCTCCTTGATATGGAAATACTAGAGTGACAGTATTAATATAAATGACAGTAATAGTAAAGATAAAACACAAAGTCAGCATTGACTTTGGTGAAGTTGTGAGGATATACTCCTTTAGAAGGCCAGTGATTGTAAAGTCTGGAAGCCATTGTCTTGATTATGCTTTGTAGGTTTCCAGTTTGGTTGGTTCCAACTTGTCATTTTTGTGATGAGCTGCATACAAATATATGAACAATTTTAAAATCTGATCATTTTATATGATAATGTATGGGTTGTTGGATTAGGAGATCACTCAATTTCACCCTTTCATTGTGAGGCAGTTTGGAGTTGCAACTTGTCTCAGTCAGTCAGTTTTCCTCAAAGTTGTATGAAATATTAATGCAATATCTATGGTAGTATTCACTTGCGCTTAGGCCAGCCCTTCAAAAAATTCGAATTACTTAAAGGGCATGTTTGGGAACATAAATTTCATTTGAAATTCTGGAGATTTATCAAATGGAATTGTTTGTGTTGATGGAATGAATGTTCACCTTTGGAATTCTGCAACCAAACAATATAGAGTCATTGATTCTGATCGTAGAGCGGCTATAGGCTTTGGTTTTGATCCCATAGGTAATGATTTGAAGGTTGTTGCTAAGATTGTGTTGCCCTATCCAGCTATGGAAGTCTATTCTAGTCTATTCTGCTAATAGGAATGTCTGGTGAAACGTTCAGCCTAATCCTACTGATTTTCCATTTCAGCATAATTTTCATGTCCGTGTTAACAATTTTTTGTTCTCTGTTGCATTATATGGTATGATTGCTTTTGATTTGCATAATGAGGTGCCTAAATGTGGTATCAAGTTGCCTGTTGCAACTTTTCATTTTACGTTTGCTGAATTCGAAATTCTTGATGCTCAAGCTCGTATAATAATAGCAATTATCAATAATAATAGCAATAGAATCATTCTATTGTATTCCGTGATGCGAGCTTGAGGATCGGAAGCATCAAATTCAGTGATACTCTAATCAAAAGTTGGAGCAGGAAACTTGATATCACAGTTAAGCACCTCCGTATTTAAATCAAAAGCAATCATACCATAATTTCCAGCAGTGCATAAACATCCGTTGACGAAAACCATCACCTATTGCAAAATCAGTCGAATTACGTTCAACGTTATGCCAAGCATTTCTATTAGGAGAATAAACTTCGGCAGAAAAAGACAGAGAAACAACCCTAACAACTTTAAAATCATTACTTATCGAATCATAACTAAAAGCATTGCGCGAGGGAATAAGTTTTGACATTTTAGTGGCAGGATTCCAAAGGTATACATGAAAAATGCAACAATTCCACAAGCGATACCAACAAGTATACAATCACGCATATACCCTGAAACTCATTTGGAGAGAACGGAAAGTCCAGATCAGCAACCTGACGAGAAGCAACGTCGACGAGTAGTATTGAGGCGTCGGATTATGGTCCACGTCTTTAAAATAAGTAATAAATAACTTATTTTTTTAAAAAAAATCCATTTATATAAATTTTTTTAAAAATAAATATATTATAAAATTTTAAAATTAGATTTTATTTAGAAATTAAAAAATGAGTATTTATTTTCAAAAAAAAGTACACATTTACGTATTTATTTCCAAAAATAATAAGGAATGCCAAACGAACACTATATATATACTAGTTTGGGCTTATTTGAATTTTTGTGGTTAATTTGATTAAACTTTAATTAAAGATTATAAATTATTCTTTTATAATTTTTAAAAATCTAAAGTAGATTAATATAATTTCTAATGATATACTTTTTTTTAATTTTTTATAATTATTATAATTATTGGTCAAAATTTATTCAATTTGACCTCAAAAAATCAAACAAGACACTTGAATTGGGTTGAATACCATATATAAAATTTAATATAAATAGAAGAATAATAATATTATATCATTTCTAAGATATAACTAATTAGTTGTTATTTTAAAATTTAAATTAGATAAAGTAATAATAATATTATAATATTTGTAAGATTCGAATCACCCTTCATCTATCCAACTAATTTAAAATTATCACTCATATTCGAATCTCACAAATATTATAATGTTATTATTACTTTATTTGTTTTAAATTTTAAAATAACAACTAATCAGTTACATCGATATAATAATATTATTATTCTATCTATATTAAATTTTATACAAAAAATAATCTAAATATCTTAATTTAATCATCGTTCAGATTATTTAATTCATTTAAAATACAGTAGCCCGTGAAGTTTGTGCACGGATACTTCGACGGCGGTGACTTTCTACTGTTAAATGATGATGTCTGGTATTTGTATAACTCCGAAAATGAAGAGACCTATTTGTGTATTCCAGAAAATGAGAAGACCATAAATTTCGTGAATGCATTTTGTCTTGGCGAATTTTTCAGGTATACGAAGATCCTTTTCAAAATCGCTGGATTTTCACAAGTCAACTGGAACACTCAAGAAGATGATAGTGAAGATGGTATTGAAGATGATAACTAGGAACAGGGTACTATGAGCAGACATAGTTAACTATATGATATTAATCATGTCTGTACTTGCCTGCATTTTATCTCTAATTTCTCCATTGTTAACTATATGATATTAGTCATGTCTATACTTGCTTGCATTTTATCTCTAATTTCTCCATTGTGAAGGACTCTAATACATACAACTAGTTGAGCATTTATTGATATTTTCTGGCTAGTTCTATACCACCGGTATCTAGTGTCTACTATCTGAGTTCAGTCAAGTATATTGATTAAAATGTTCCTGTGAGCTGATACATTTGCCTAGTGATGAAATATGATGCACTTCTATATATTTTGGCTTAAATTGTTTTCACTGCCCTCTGTTTCTTTGAAAAAATTTAATAAACTTTATTATGTTAGGCATATCTCTAAAACATTTCCGATTAAATGTCAATTGGTTATACTTGGTGTTAGCTCCTCTACCAATTATGGTGCTACTACGTACTCCCAACATGTAAAATCTAGGTAACTTCATCATTACAAGCACATCAGGAGCAGTGTTGTCTGCAAACTGCCTCCACCAAAGACAATGCAAAAACTAGAATAATGTTTGAAAAATAAAAGTTCATGTATAGTTACAAATGAGTCGCATTGAACCTGGAAAATCACATCCAAATCAGTCCCAATTCTGATAAATAAGTCTTAGAACTGTCTAGTAATTTTTTAGCAAGTCACAACACACTTTGAGCCCCGGTAGCTGATTACTCCAGTTGAGACAGATCCAGAGCTAGGACCTGCTGCATGTTTGTTATTATTGGTCTGTTATCTTGTTGGAATTTGCAAACTTATGGAGTAGTATGATATGCTGGATTAGGTAAATTTGATTGGTACATAGTATGACTTTTGAATAATATCTATAAAAGCACATAATTTCCCTTGCTTATCCCCAAGACATGAGTTACGAAGCTAAAGTGAAGAACATATAAAGCTAGGGGTAAACATTATTTTTTTGAACTTTAAGAAGTCTTAAATATAAAAATACGAAGTTAAAANATAATTTCCCTTGCTTATCCCCAAAACATGAGTTACGAAGCTAAAGTGAAGAACATATAAAGCTAGGGGTAAACATTATTTTTTTGAACTTTAAGAAGACTTAAATATAAAAATACGAAGTTAAAATAAAAAGGATCACCTATGTATTGACTTGTAATATGAAAATGGAGTTTAGTTAGGAATCAATTCCATTGAACTTGATAGGTTTGTGATCGCAATCCACCACTATCTCTTTAATTACTATGGCTGTTA